>OX155902.1:60663739-60772706 GCA_944588485.1 Phosphuga atrata | reverse complement strand
TGTCTAGTCTTGTCTGTCAAGTCTTGTCTGTTCTAGTCTTGTCTGTCTAGTCTTGTCTGTCTAGTCTTGTTAGTCAAGTCTTGTCTGTCTAGTCTTGTCTGTCTAGTCTGTTGTCTGTCTAGTCTTGTCTGTCTAGTCCTTGTCTGTCTAGTCTTGTCTGTCTAGTCTTGTCTGTCTAGTCTTGTCTGTCTAGTCTTGTCTGTCTAGTCTTGTCTGTCTAGTCTTGTCTGTCTAGTCTTGTCTGTCTAGTCTTGTCTGTCTAGTCTTGTCTGTCTAGTCTTGTCTGTCTAGTCTTGTCTGTCTAGTCTTGTCTGTCTAGTCTTGTCTGTCTAGTCTTGTCTGTCTAGTCTTGTCTGTCTAGTCTTGTCTGTCTAGTCTTGTCTGTCTAGTCTTGTCTGTCTAGTCCTTGTCTGTCTAGTCTTGTCTGTCTAGTCTTGTCTGTCTAGTCTTGTCTGTCTAGTCTTGTCTGTCTAGTCTTGTCTGTCTAGTCTTGTCTGTCTAGTCTTGTCTGTCTAGTCTTGTCTGTCTAGTCTTGTCTGTCTAGTCTTGTCTGTCTAGTCTTGTCTGTCTAGTCTTGTCTGTCTAGTCTTGTCTGTCTAGTCTTGTCTGTCTAGTCTTGTCTGTCTAGTCTTGTCTGTCTAGTCTTGTCTGTCTAGTCTTGTCTGTCTAGTCTTGTCTGTCTAGTCTTGTCTGTCTAGTCTTGTCTGTCTAGTCTTGTCTGTCTAGTCTTGTCTGTCTAGTCTTGTCTGTCTAGTCTTGTCTGTCTAGTCTTGTCTGTCTAGTCTTGTCTGTCTAGTCTTGTCTAGTCTTGTCTGTCTAGTCTTGTCTGTCTAGTCTTGTCTGTCTAGTCTTGTCTGTCTAGTCTTGTCTGTCTAGTCTTGTCTAGTCTTGTCTGTCTAGTCTTGTCTGTCTAGTCTTGTCTGTCTAGTCTTGTCTGTCTAGTCTTGTCTGTCTAGTCTTGTCTGTCTAGTCTTGTCTGTCTGTCTAGTCTTGTCTGTCTAGTCTTGTCTGTCTAGTCTTCTCTGTCTAGTCTTGTCTGTCTAGTCTTGTCTGTCTAGTCTTGTCTGTCTAGTCTTGTCTGTCTAGACTTGTCTGTCTAGTCTTGTCTGTCTAGTCTTGTCTGTCTAGTCTTGTCTGTCTAGTCTTGTCTGTCTAGTCTTGTCTGTCTAGTCTTGTCTGTTTGGTCTTGTCTGTCGGTCTTGTCTGCCTAGTCTTGTCTGTCTAGTCTTGTCTGTCTAGTCTTGTCTGTCTAGTCTTATCTGTCTAGTCTTGTCTGTCTAGTCTTGTCTGTATAGTCTTGTCTGTCTAGTCTTGTCTGTCTAGTCTTGTCTGTCTGTCCTCCTAGGTGGTGTAGTTGACAAAATACCCGCCTTTCAATGCGGAAGACCCGGGTTCGAATCCTGGTCGGGGAGGCGACAACTAGGGCGGTTTTCATTAACCGTCCGGGCTGCCCACCCTGAATGAATGCAATATATGCGATACCGGGGTGGCGCATACTAAAAGCCAAGGTGGAATAGGGGATTTGGTGAGAGCTTACCCTGAACCACTTTTTAATTTAAAAAGTCTTGTCTGTCTAGTCTTGTCTGTCTAGTCTTGTCTGTCTAGTCTTGTCTGTCTAGTCTTGTCTGGTCTAGTCTTGTCTGTCTAGTCTTGTCTGTCTAGTCTTGTCTGTCTAGTCTTGTCTGTCTAGTCTTGTCTGTCTAGTCTTGTCTGTCTAGTCTTGTCTGTCTAGTCTTGTCTGTCTAGTCTTGTCTGTCTAGTCTTGTCTGTCTAGTCTTGTCTGTCTAGTCTTGTCTGTCTAGTCTTGTCTGTCTAGTCTTGTCTGTCTAGTCTTGTCTGTCTAGTCTTGTCTGTCTAGTCTTGTCTGTCTAGTCTTGTCTGTCTAGTCTTGTCTGTCTAGTCTTGTCTGTCTAGTCTTGTCTGTCTAGTCTTGTCTGTCTAGTCTTGTCTGTCTAGTCTTGTCTGTCTAGTCTTGTCTGTCTAGTCTTGTCTGTCTAGTCTTGTCTGTCTAGTCTTGTCTGTCTAGTCTTGTCTGTCTAGTCTTGTCTGTCTAGTCTTGTCTGTCTAGTCTTGTCTGTCTAGTCTTGTCTGTCTAGTCTTGTCTGTCTAGTCTTGTCTGTCTAGTCTTGTCTGTCTAGTCTTGTCTGTCTAGTCTTGTCTGTCTAGTCTTGTCTGTCTAGTCTTGTCTGTCTAGTCTTGTCTGTCTAGTCTTGTCCTGTCTAGTCTTGTCTGTCTAGTCTTGTCTGTCTAGTCTTGTCTGTCTAGTCTTGTCTGTCTAGTCTTGTCTGTCTAGTCTTGTCTGTCTAGTCTTGTCTGTCTAGTCTTGTCTGTCTAGTCTTGTCTGTCTAGTCTTGTCTGTCCTAGTCTTGTCTGTCTAGTCTTGTCTTGTCTGTCTAGTCTTGTCTGTCTAGTCTTGTCTGTCTAGTCTTGTCTGTCTAGTCTTGTCTGTCTAGTCTTGTCTGTCTAGTCTTGTCTGTCTAGTCTTGTCTGTCTAGTCTTGTCTGTCTAGTCTTGTCTGTCCTAGTCTTGTCTGTCTAGTCTTGTCTGTCTAGTCTTGTCTGTCTAGTCTTGTCTGTCTAGTCTTGTCTGTCTAGTCTTGTCTGTCTAGTCTTGTCTGTCTAGTCTTGTCTGTCTAGTCTTGTCTGTCTAGTCTTGTCTGTCTAGTCTTGTCTGTCTAGTCTTGTCTGTCTAGTCTTGTCTGTCTAGTCTTGTCTGTCTAGTCTTGTCTGTCTAGTCTTGTCTGTCTGTCTAGTCTTGTCTGTCTAGTCTTGTCTGTCTAGTCTTGTCTGTCTAGTCTTGTCTTGTCTGTCTAGTCTTGTCTGTCTAGTCTTGTCTGTCTAGTCTTGTCTGTCTAGTCTTGTCTGTCTAGTCTTGTCTGTCTAGTCTTGTCTGTCTAGTCTTGTCTGTCTAGTCTTGTCTGTCTAGTCTTGTCTGTCTAGTCTTGTCTGTCTGTCTGTCTAGTCTTGTCTGTCTAGTCTTAGTCTGTCTGTCTAGTCTTGTCTGTCTAGTCTTGTCTGTCTAGTCTTGTCTGTCTAGTCTTGTCTGTCTAGTCTTGTCTGTCTAGTCTTGTCTGTCTAGTCTTGTCTGTCTAGTCTTGTCTGTCTAGTCTTGTCTGTCTAGTCTTGTCTGTCTAGTCTTGTCTGTCTAGTCTTGTCTGTCTAGTCTTGTCTGTCTAGTCTTGTCTGTCTAGTCTTGTCTGTCTAGTCTTGTCTGTCTAGTCTTGTCTGTCTAGTCTTGTCTGTCTAGTCTTGTCTGTCTAGTCTTGTCTGTCTAGTCTTGTCTGTCTAGTCTTGTCTGTCTAGTCTTGTCTGTCTAGTCTTGTCTGTCTAGTCTTGTCTGTCTAGTCTTGTCTGTCTAGTCTTGTCTGTCTAGTCTTGTCTGTCTAGTCTTGTCTGTCTAGTCTTGTCTGTCTAGTCTTGTCTGTCTAGTCTTGTCTGTCTAGTCTTGTCTGTCTAGTCTTGTCTGTCTAGTCTTGTCTGTCTAGTCTTGTCTGTCTAGTCTTGTCTGTCTAGTCTTGTCTGTCTAGTCTTGTCTGTCTAGTCTTGTCTGTCTAGTCTTGTCTGTCTAGTCTTGTCTGTCTAGTCTTGTCTGTCTAGTCTTGTCTGTCTAGTCTTGTCTGTCTAGTCTTGTCTGTCTAGTCTTGTCTGTCTAGTCTTGTCTGTCTAGTCTTGTCTGTCTAGTCTTGTCTGTCTAGTCTTGTCTGTCTAGTCTTGTCTGTCTAGTCTTGTCTGTCTAGTCTTGTCTGTCTAGTCTTGTCTGTCTAGTCTTGTCTGTCTAGTCTTGTCTGTCTAGTCTTGTCTGTCTAGTCTTGTCTGTCTAGTCTTGTCTGTCTAGTCTTGTCTGTCTAGTCTTGTCTGTCTAGTCTTGTCTGTCTAGTCTTGTCTGTCTAGTCTTGTCTGTCTAGTCTTGTCTGTCTAGTCTTGTCTGTCTAGTCTTGTCTGTCTAGTCTTGTCTGTCTAGTCTTGTCTGTCTAGTCTTGTCTGTCTAGTCTTGTCTGTCTAGTCTTGTCTGTCTAGTCTTGTCTGTCTAGTCTTGTCTGTCTAGTCTTGTCTGTCTAGTCTTGTCTGTCTAGTCTTGTCTGTCTAGTCTTGTCTGTCTAGTCTTGTCTGTCTAGTCTTGTCTGTCTAGTCTTGTCTGTCTAGTCTTGTCTGTCTAGTCTTGTCTGTCTAGTCTTGTCTGTCTAGTCTTGTCTGTCTAGTCTTGTCTGTCTAGTCTTGTCTGTCTAGTCTTGTCTGTCTAGTCTTGTCTGTCTAGTCTTGTCTGTCTAGTCTTGTCTGTTAGTCTTGTCTGTCTAGTCTTGTCTGTCTAGTCTTGTCTGTCTAGTCTTGTCTGTCTAGTCTTGTCTGTCTAGTCTTGTCTGTCTAGTCTTGTCTGTCTAGTCTTGTCTGTCTAGTCTTGTCTGTCTAGTCTTGTCTGTCTAGTCTTGTCTGTCTAGTCTTGTCTGTCTAGTCTTGTCTGTCTAGTCTTGTCTGTCTAGTCTTGTCTGTCTAGTCTTGTCTGTCTAGTCTTGTCTGTCTAGTCTTGTCTGTCTAGTCTTGTCTGTCTAGTCTGTCTAGTCTTGTCTGTCTAGTCTTGTCTGTCTAGTCTTGTCTGTCTAGTCTTGTCTGTCTAGTCTTGTCTGTCTAGTCTTGTCTGTCTAGTCTTGTCTGTCTAGTCTTGTCTGTCTGTCCTCCTCGGTGGTGTAGTTGACAACATACCCGCCTTTCAATGCGGGAGAACCGGGTTCGAATCCTGGTCGGGGAGGCGACAACTAGGGCGGTTTTCATTAGCCGTCTCGGGCTGCCCACCCTGAATGAATGCAATATATGCGATACCGGGGTGGCGCATACTAAAAGCCAAGGTGGAATAGGGGATTTGGTGAGAGTCTTGTCTGTCTAGTCTTGTCTGTCTAGTCTTGTCTGTCTAGTCTTGTCTGTCTAGTCTTGTCTGTCTAGTCTTGTCTGTCTAGTCTTGTCTGTCTAGTCTTGTCTGTCTAGTCTTGTCTGTCTAGTCTTGTCTGTCTAGTCTTGTCTGTCTAGTCTTGTCTGTATAGTCTTGTCTGTCTAGTCTTGTCTGTCTAGTCTTGTCTGTCTAGTCTTGTCTGTCTAGTCTTGTCTGTCTAGTCTTGTCTGTCTAGTCTTGTCTGTCTAGTCTTGTCTGTCTAGTCTTGTCTGTCCTAGTCTTGTCTGTCTAGTCTTGTCTGTCTAGTCTTGTCTGTCTAGTCTTGTCTGTCTAGTCTTGTCTGTCTAGTCTTGTCTGTCTAGTCTTGTCTGTCTAGTCTTGTCTGTCTAGTCTTGTCTGTCTAGTCTTGTCTGTCTAGTCTTGTCTGTCTAGTCTTGTCTGTCTAGTCTTGTCTGTCTAGTCTTGTCTGTCTAGTCTTGTCTGTCTAGTCTTGTCTGTCTAGTCTTGTCTGTCTAGTCTTGTCTGTCTAGTCTTGTCTGTCTAGTCTTGTCTGTCTAGTCTTGTCTGTCTAGTCTTGTCTGTCTAGTCTTGTCTGTCTAGTCTTGTCTGTCTAGTCTTGTCTGTCTAGTCTTGTCTGTCTAGTCTTGTCTGTCTAGTCTTGTCTGTCTAGTCTTGTCTGTCTAGTCTTGTCTGTCTAGTCTTGTCTGTCTAGTCTTGTCTGTCTAGTCTTGTCTGTCTAGTTTTGTCTGTCTAGTCTTGTCTGTCTAGTCTTGTCTGTCTAGTCTTATCTGTCTAGTCTTGTCTGTCTAGTCTTGTCTGTCTAGTCTTGTCTGTATAGTCTTGTCTGTCTAGTCTTGTCTGTCTAATCTTGTCTGTCTAGTCCTGTCTGTCTAGTCTTGTCTGTCTAGTCTGTCTAGTCTTGTCTGTCTGGTCTTGTCTGTCTAGTCTTGTCTGTCTAGTCTTGTCTGTCTAATCTTGTCTGTCTAGTCTTGTCTGTCTAGTCTTGTCTGTCTAGTCTCGTCTGTCTAGTCTTGTCTGTCTAGTCCTGTCTGTCTAGTCTTGTCTGTCTAGTCTTGTCTGTCTAGTCTTGTCTGTCTAGTCTTGTCTGTCTAGTCTTGTCTGTCTAGTCTTGTCTGTCTAGTCTTGTCTGTCTAGTCTTGTCTGTCTAGTCTTGTCTGTCTAGTCTTGTCTGTCTAGTCTTGTCTGTCTCGTCTTTTCTGTCTGGTCTTGTCTGTCTAGTCTTGTCTGTCTAGTCTTGTCTGTCTAGTCTTGTCTGTCTAGTCTTGTCTGTCTAGTCTTGTCTGTCTAGTCTTGTCTGTCTAGTCTTGTCTGTCTAGTCTTGTCTGTCTAGTCTTGTCTGTCTAGTCTTGTCTGTCTAGGTCTTGTCTGTCTAGGTCTTGTCTGTCTAGTCTTGTCTGTCTAGTCTTGTCTGTCTAGTCTTGTCTGTCTAGTCTTGTCTGTCTAGTCTTGTCTGTCTAGTCTTGTCTGTCTAGTCTTGTCTGTCTAGTCTTGTCTGTCTAGTCTTGTCTGTCTAGTCTTGTCTGTCTAGTCTTGTCTGTCTAGTCTTGTCTGTCTAGTCTTGTCTGTCTAGTCTTGTCTGTCTAGTCTTGTCTGTCTAGTCTTGTCTGTCTAGTCTTGTCTGTCTAGTCTTGTCTGTCTAGTCTTGTCTGTCTAGTCTTGTCTGTCTAGTCTTTGTCTGTCTAGTCTTGTCTGTCTAGTCTTGTCTGTCTAGTCTTATCTGTCTAGTCTTGTCTGTCTAGTCTTGTCTGTCTAGTCTTGTCTGTATAGTCTTGTCTGTCTAGTCTTGTCTGTCTAGTCTTGTCTGTCTAGTCTTGTCTGTCTAGTCTTGTCTGTTTAGTCTTGTCTGTCTAGTCTTGTCTGTCTAGTCTTGTCTGTCTAGTCTTGTCTGTCTAGTCTTGTCTGTCTAGTCTTGTCTGGCTAGTCTTGTCTGTCTAGTCTTGTCTGTCTAGTCTTGTCCTGTCTAGTCTTGTCTGTCTAGTCTTGTCTGTCTAGTCTTGTCTGTCTAGTCTTGTCTGTCTAGTCTTGTCTGTCTAGTCTTGTCTGTCTAGTCTTGTCTGTCTAGTCTTGTCTGTCTAGTCTTGTCTGTCTAGTCTTGTCTGTCTAGTCTTGTCTGTCTAGTCTTGTCTGTCTAGTCTTGTCTGTCTAGTCTTGTCTGTCTAGTCTTGTCTGTCTAGTCTTGTCTGTCTGTCCTCCTCGGTGGTGTAGTTGACAACATACCCGCCTTTCAATGCGGGAGAACCGGGTTCGAATCCTGGTCGGGGAGGCGACAACTAGGGCGGTTTTCATTAGCCGTCCGGGCTGCCCACCCTGAATGAATGCAATATATGCGATACCGGGGTGGCGCATACTAAAAGCCAAGGTGGAATAGGGGATTTGGTGAGAGTCTTGTCTGTCTAGTCTTGTCTGTCTAGTCTTGTCTGTCTAGTCTTGTCTGTCTAGTCTTGTCTGTCTAGTCTTGTCTGTCTAGTCTTGTCTGTCTAGTCTTGTCTGTCTAGTCTTGTCTGTCTAGTCTTGTCTGTCTAGTCTTGTCTGTCTAGTCTTGTCTGTCTAGTCTTGTCTGTATAGTCTTGTCTGTCTAGTCTTGTCTGTCTAGTCTTGTCTGTCTAGTCTTGTCTGTCTAGTCTTGTCTGTCTAGTCTTGTCTGTCTAGTCTTGTCTGTCTAGTCTTGTCTGTCTAGTCTTGTCTGTCTAGTCTTGTCCTGTCTAGTCTTGTCTGTCTAGTCTTGTCTGTCTTGTCTGTCTAGTCTTGTCTGTCTAGTCTTGTCTGTCTAGTCTTGTCTGTCTAGTCTTGTCTGTCTAGTCTTGTCTGTCTAGTCTTGTCTGTCTAGTCTTGTCTGTCTAGTCTTGTCTGTCTAGTCTTGTCTGTCTAGTCTTGTCTGTCTAGTCTTGTCTGTCTAGTCTTGTCTGTCTAGTCTTGTCTGTCTAGTCTTGTCTGTCTAGTCTTGTCTGTCTAGTCTTGTCTGTCTAGTCTTGTCTGTCTAGTCTTGTCTGTCTAGTCTTGTCTGTCTAGTCTTGTCTGTCTAGTCTTGTCTGTCTAGTCTTGTCTGTCTAGTTTTGTCTGTCTAGTCTTGTCTGTCTAGTCTTGTCTGTCTAGTCTTATCTGTCTAGTCTTGTCTGTCTAGTCTTGTCTGTCTAGTCCTTGTCTGTATAGTCTTGTCTGTCTAGTCTTGTCTGTCTAATCTTGTCTGTCTAGTCCTGTCTGTCTAGTCTTGTCTGTCTAGTCTTGTCTAGTCTTGTCTGTCTGGTCTTGTCTGTCTAGTCTTGTCTGTCTAGTCTTGTTCTGTCTAATCTTGTCTGTCTAGTCTTGTCTGTCTAGTCTTGTCTGTCTAGTCTCGTCTGTCTAGTCTTGTCTGTCTAGTCCTGTCTGTCTAGTCTTGTCTGTCTAGTCTTGTCTGTCTAGTCTTGTCTGTCTAGTCTTGTCTGTCTAGTCTTGTCTGTCTAGTCTTGTCTGTCTAGTCTTGTCTGTCTAGTCTTGTCTGTCTAGTCTTGTCTGTCTAGTCTTGTCTGTCTCGTCTTTTCTGTCTGGTCTTGTCTGTCTAGTCTTGTCTGTCTAGTCTTGTCTGTCTAGTCTTGTCTGTCTAGTCTTGTCTGTCTAGTCTTGTCTGTCTAGTCTTGTCTGTCTAGTCTTGTCTGCCTAGTCTTGTCTGTCTAGTCTTGTCTGTCTAGTCTTGTCTGTCTGGTCTTGTCTGTCTAGTCTTGTCTGTCTAGTCTTGTCTGTCTAGTCTTGTCTGTCTAGTCTTGTCTGTCTAGTCTTGTCTGTCTAGTCTTGTCTGTCTGGTCTTGTCTGTCTAGTCTTGTCTGTCTAGTCTTGTCTGTCTAGTCTTGTCTGTCTGGTCTTGTCTGTCTAGTCTTGTCTGTCTAGTCTTGTCTGTCTAGTCTTGTCTGTCTAGACTTATCTGTCTAGTCTTGTCTATCTAGTCTTGTCTGTCTAGTCTTGTCTATTTAGTCTTGTCTATCTAGTCTTACATGTTTGACCTTGTTAGATTAGTCTTGTCTGTTCTCTGTTTAGTAAGTGAGTAACACAGCCAAGTGTTTGCGTTTTGTGTTGAAAGTGAAAAATAATATTGGTTTAAAGTCGAATAAAAGTGTCTGTCCTCCGTTTGAAAACGCAAGAAAGACTTTAAATGTGTTATTATAAGATTTCCGAACTAAAAACCGAAAATATTTGAATAAATCGCTTTGTAAACACACAGACGGACTTATTTAAATAAAAGGAATGTGAATAACACGGGTGAGTGTCTCTTGTTTACAGCGATATTGGCATTTGCAAAATGTAATCTGCATGTTTAATTAAAAGGTTTTTTTTGCAATAACTCCGTTTTTTATCTGCATTGTTTACGTTCTGTTTTGCAATAACTTCCACCGTCGTTCGGAATGGAACGCGAATGTAGTTGCAACAATGTTTTTATTCTCCTCGCAACAGTCCGAACACAAAGCAAGAAAGTAATTACGGGAATCATGCGAAATTTGCATGAGAACACAATGGATCCACCTAACAAAAATTGTCTTAGACAAATTTTCTTTATTAAAAAAGAGATTTTTAATCTTTCTTTTTAGACATTTATTGTAGTTTATAAATATAATACAATAGATATAAGATATACATAATGTTTAAAAAATAATGAATGAAAAATAAAAACTATGAATCAAAATTATGAATGAAAAATAAAAAGGTATTATCTATCATTCATTATTTTCATTTCATTATTTTTATTGGTGCTTACGTATTAACGCCACCACCGCTACAATACAAATTTTAAATGCCGCTAATCTACACCGAAAATTGTTTTGATAAATCATGAAATAAAACATTTTATTTAAAATTAAAACATTTTTTAAACTCGAAATAACCTTTTTTAAACCCGGTTACATTTGGTTGCCCGCCGCGAAGCGGGCAGATAAATCAAGACAACATACGCGCGGCAGCGCGAACTCTCGATTCTATATCTAGCGGTGGTGGCGTTAATACGTAAGTGCCAATAAAAAGAATGAAATGAAAATAATGAATGACACTCGTTTAGGCATTATAAGATTATAATGTCCTTGTCTTCCACGAGCCCAGAAGTCTAGTCTTGTCTAAAATTACGACGTATAATTTTTAAATTGCGACGAGTTTTAAACTAATCCGAATGTAAAACTTCATACATCTGTTCAGTTGGGCTAATTTGACAAGGCAAGATCAATAAAAATCGACGATTAACTAGCAAAACGTGTGTCGGTGTAGACGAGCACGTAAATTAATAGGTGTCTAATCAGTCTCGATAGATAGCCAGCTGTTGTGTTAAACTTAATTAGGAAACAACTAACATCCAACTAACTCAATTACTAGAAATAATTTTACTATAAAGTTTGTTCAGAGAAAGTTTGCAGTCGTTTCGTTTTATTTTATCGATTAGTCGAAATAGTTTAAATGAAAAGGTCTTGTCTGTTCATACCTTTTTATTTAAACTATTTAAACTATAGGAAATATGCAAGAGATTTAATTTTACTTGATTTTAGTATCCCCGATACTTTGTGATCTTGACATTACACCTATACCATTATTTTCTCATTTCCTTTATATTTAATGCCATAAAACTTAAATTGAAAAGTCCAAAATATGCAAGCGAAATTCAAATTTGCGAAACGCATCGCCAATCTCGTAATGGTATGCGATGCACGTTGACATTCATCAGCGTCGATGTAGGTAGGGTGGACTATACACCTCGATTGAGACTTTATCAAACACTTTATCTGGTATACTTATGTCTACAGTCAAAGTGTTCGGTCTACGGGTTGTACGGTATACAAGTGTTTTTGCATTCCGGTTCCAGAAAATATCTGGTTTTTTAACTTTTTCTATTATAGAAATAGCAAATTCAAACTGAAAAACCTTAACTGTCTATGCAAATAGGATATGCAACCCTGTATGTCGAGTGGTATGCGACGTCATCTAAAACGCGCGAAAAATGGGAGCGTTCAAATTTAATCGATATTTTCTATTTTATTTTAAAAATTAATTGAAACACTTTCAACAGCATTAATATTTTTTAATATGTTAAGACGAAGTAAAAAGTAAATTTAGCAAAAAATTTATACATATTCCCTATTTGCAGTAGCCTTGTTTAATTGCATCGATTACTCAAAGACTAGTATAAACAGGCAGGATTAGACAGATTTATCCAAACTAGTAATCCTGTTTTTAAAGAGGTAGTGTTACTAGGTACACGAAAAAAAGTACACTCTAAAAATTACAGTTTAAATAGTAGCATCGGCCTTACGAATTTGAAACTGTAAAAACTAACAATTGCTTTTTTAAATTACAGTTTCCAGTATTATTAGTAAATAACTTTTAAAAATTACAGTATGCGACTGCAATCTCTACAAATTTGTATTCGTAAGGCCGCCGCTACTATTTAAACTGTAATTTTTAGAGTGTACTTTTTTCCGTGTAGTTAATTTAATAGCGAGTTGAGTGAATCCAGTGGGTTTTCGTTTAAAAATTTTAATTATGTTTTGAGCGTTATCTTTGAATCCGAGTAGTATGAGTTGGTAGTCGAGACTGTAATTAGAGAGTGTTTATAATCGATTCCAGACCGAATTGTTTACGTTGGGAAGTGTTTGGGTGAAAAAATGCTCGGAACAGACGGAGTTTGTGCGGCGTGGATGGAGAAGACGCCGAGGAAAAAACAATCTCGAGATGGCTTTTTTGTGTGTGTTGTTCTTGTGATGTGAAACAGTAGTTTTAATTTCAATACGTTCGAGTTTTTTTTTATTTTATTTATCCTTTCTAAACTCTTCTTTCCCATCACGTGGAATACAAATGTCGTCCGTAACTTCTCCTCATATTGTTCCAAGACTTGTTTGTATTTCGAGGGGCAACTCGCGTCAAAAATCTAATATTAAGTTTGCTCGCCGAAAAAAAAAACTTTTCCCATAATCTCAACTTTCTGACTCGATCAATTTCACGTCTGTCGAGCAATGTGTTAGTCAAATCCATTATTGCTTCCTCCAACCAAAATTTTCATTTTACTAGAATATACAGACAAGACAGACAAAACAGACAAGACTAGACAGACTAGACTAGACAGACAAGACTAGACAGACAAGACTAGACAGACAAGACTAGACAGACAAGATTAGACAAACAAGACTAGACAGACAAGACTAGACAGACAAGACTGGACAGACAAGACTAGACAGACAAGACTAGACAGACAAGACTAGACAGACAAGACTAGACAGACAAGACTAGACAGACAAGACTGGACAGACAAGACTGGACAGACAAGACTAGACAGACAAGACTAGACAGACAAGACTAGACAGACAAGACTAGACAGACAAGACTAGACAGACAAGACTAGACAGACAAGACTAGACAGACAAGACTAGACAGACAAGACTAGACAGACAAGAGTAGACAGACAAAACTAGACAGACAAGACTAGACAGACAAGACTAGACAGACAAGACTAGACAGACAAGACTAGACAGACAAGACTAGACAGACAAGACTAGACAGACAAGACTAGACAGACAAGACTAGACAGACAAGACTAGACAGACAAGACTAGACAGACAAGACTAGACAGACAAGACTAGACAGACAAGACTAGACAGACAAGACTAGACAGACAAGACTAGACAGACAAGACTAGACAGACAAGACTAGACAGACAAGACTAGACAGACAAGACTAGACAGACAAGACTAGACAGACAAGACTAGACAGACAAGACTAGACAGACAAGACTAGACAGACAAGACTAGACAGACAAGACTAGACAGACAAGACTAGACAGACAAGACTAGACAGACAAGACTAGACAGACAAGACTAGACAGACAAGACTAGACAGACAAGACTAGACAGACAAGACTAGACAGACAAGACTAGACAGACAAGACTAGACAGACAAGACTAGACAGACAAGACTAGACAGACAAGACTAGACAGACAAGACTAGACAGACAAGACTAGACAGACAAGACTAGACAGACAAGACTAGACAGACAAGACTAGACAGACAAGACTAGACAGACAAGACTAGACAGACAAGACTAGACAGACAAGACTAGACAGACAAGACTAGACAGACAAGACTAGACAGACAAGACTAGACAGACAAGACTAGACAGACAAGACTAGACAGACAAGACTAGACAGACAAGACTAGACAGACAAGACTAGACAGACAAGACTAGACAGACAAGACTAGACAGACAAGACTAGACAGACAAGACTAGACAGACAAGACTAGACAGACAAGACTAGACAGACAAGACTAGACAGACAAGACTAGACAGACAAGACTAGACAGACAAGACTAGACAGACAAGACTAGACAGACAAGACTAGACAGACAAGACTAGACAGACAAGACTAGACAGACAAGACTAGACAGACAAGACTAGACAGACAAGACTAGACAGACAAGACTAGACAGACAAGACTAGACAGACAAGACTAGACAGACAAGACTAGACAGACAAGACTAGACAGACAAGACTAGACAGACAAGACTAGACAGACAAGACTAGACAGACAAGACTAGACAGACAAGACTAGACAGACAAGACTAGACAGACAAGACTAGACAGACAAGACTAGACAGACAAGACTAGACAGACAAGACTAGACAGACAAGACTAGACAGACAAGACTAGACAGACAAGACTAGACAGACAAGACTAGACAGACAAGACTAGACAGACAAGACTAGACAGACAAGACTAGACAGACAAGACTAGACAGACAAGACTAGACAGACAAGACTAGACAGACAAGACTAGACAGACAAGACTAGACAGACAAGACTAGACAGACAAGACTAGACAGACAAGACTAGACAGACAAGACTAGACAGACAAGACTAGACAGACAAGACTAGACAGACAAGACTAGACAGACAAGACTAGACAGACAAGACTAGACAGACAAGACTAGACAGACAAGACTAGACAGACAAGACTAGACAGACAAGACTAGACAGACAAGACTAGACAGACAAGACTAGACAGACAAGACTAGACAGACAAGACTAGACAGACAAGACTAGACAGACAAGACTAGACAGACAAGACTAGACAGACAAGACTAGACAGACAAGACTAGACAGACAAGACTAGACAGACAAGACTAGACAGACAAGACTAGACAGACAAGACTAGACAGACAAGACTAGACAGACAAGACTAGACAGACAAGACTAGACAGACAAGACTAGACAGACAAGACTAGACAGACAAGACTAGACAGACAAGACTAGACAGACAAGACTAGACAGACAAGACTAGACAGACAAGACTAGACAGACAAGACTAGACAGACAAGACTAGACAGACAAGACTAGACAGACAAGACTAGACAGACAAGACTAGACAGACAAGACTAGACAGACAAGACTAGACAGACAAGACTAGACAGACAAGACTAGACAGACAAGACTAGACAGACAAGACTAGACAGACAAGACTAGACAGACAAGACTAGACAGACAAGACTAGACAGACAAGACTAGACAGACAAGACTAGACAGACAAGACTAGACAGACAAGACTAGACAGACAAGACTAGACAGACAAGACTAGACAGACAAGACTAGACAGACAAGACTAGACAGACAAGACTAGACAGACAAGACTAGACAGACAAGACTAGACAGACAAGACTAGACAGACAAGACTAGACAGACAAGACTAGACAGACAAGACTAGACAGACAAGACTAGACAGACAAGACTAGACAGACAAGACTAGACAGACAAGACTAGACAGACAAGACTAGACAGACAAGACTAGACAGACAAGACTAGACAGACAAGACTAGACAGACAAGACTAGACAGACAAGACTAGACAGACAAGACTAGACAGACAAGACTAGACAGACAAGACTAGACAGACAAGACTAGACAGACAAGACTAGACAGACAAGACTAGACAGACAAGACTAGACAGACAAGACTAGACAGACAAGACTAGACAGACAAGACTAGACAGACAAGACTAGACAGACAAGACTAGACAGACAAGACTAGACAGACAAGACTAGACAGACAAGACTAGACAGACAAGACTAGACAGACAAGACTAGACAGACAAGACTAGACAGACAAGACTAGACAGACAAGACTAGACAGACAAGACTAGACAGACAAGACTAGACAGACAAGACTAGACAGACAAGACTAGACAGACAAGACTAGACAGACAAGACTAGACAGACAAGACTAGACAGACAAGACTAGACAGACAAGACTAGACAGACAAGACTAGACAGACAAGACTAGACAGACAAGACTAGACAGACAAGACTAGACAGACAAGACTAGACAGACAAGACTAGACAGACAAGACTAGACAGACAAGACTAGACAGACAAGACTAGACAGACAAGACTAGACAGACAAGACTAGACAGACAAGACTAGACAGACAAGACTAGACAGACAAGACTAGACAGACAAGACTAGACAGACAAGACTAGACAGACAAGACTAGACAGACAAGACTAGACAGACAAGACTAGACAGACAAGACTAGACAGACAAGACTAGACAGACAAGACTAGACAGACAAGACTAGACAGACAAGACTAGACAGACAAGACTAGACAGACAAGACTAGACAGACAAGACTAGACAGACAAGACTAGACAGACAAGACTAGACAGACAAGACTAGACAGACAAGACTAGACAGACAAGACTAGACAGACAAGACTAGACAGACAAGACTAGACAGACAAGACTAGACAGACAAGACTAGACAGACAAGACTAGACAGACAAGACTAGACAGACAAGACTAGACAGACAAGACTAGACAGACAAGACTAGACAGACAAGACTAGACAGACAAGACTAGACAGACAAGACTAGACAGACAAGACTAGACAGACAAGACTAGACAGACAAGACTAGACAGACAAGACTAGACAGACAAGACTAGACAGACAAGACTAGACAGACAAGACTAGACAGACAAGACTAGACAGACAAGACTAGACAGACAAGACTAGACAGACAAGACTAGACAGACAAGACTAGACAGACAAGACTAGACAGACAAGACTAGACAGACAAGACTAGACAGACAAGACTAGACAGACAAGACTAGACAGACAAGACTAGACAGACAAGACTAGACAGACAAGACTAGACAGACAAGACTAGACAGACAAGACTAGACAGACAAGACTAGACAGACAAGACTAGACAGACAAGACTAGACAGACAAGACTAGACAGACAAGACTAGACAGACAAGACTAGACAGACAAGACTAGACAGACAAGACTAGACAGACAAGACTAGACAGACAAGACTAGACAGACAAGACTAGACAGACAAGACTAGACAGACAAGACTAGACAGACAAGACTAGACAGACAAGACTAGACAGACAAGACTAGACAGACAAGACTAGACAGACAAGACTAGACAGACAAGACTAGACAGACAAGACTAGACAGACAAGACTAGACAGACAAGACTAGACAGACAAGACTAGACAGACAAGACTAGACAGACAAGACTAGACAGACAAGACTAGACAGACAAGACTAGACAGACAAGACTAGACAGACAAGACTAGACAGACAAGACTAGACAGACAAGACTAGACAGACAAGACTAGACAGACAAGACTAGACAGACAAGACTAGACAGACAAGACTAGACAGACAAGACTAGACAGACAAGACTAGACAGACAAGACTAGACAGACAAGACTAGACAGACAAGACTAGACAGACAAGACTAGACAGACAAGACTAGACAGACAAGACTAGACAGACAAGACTAGACAGACAAGACTAGACAGACAAGACTAGACAGACAAGACTAGACAGACAAGACTAGACAGACAAGACTAGACAGACAAGACTAGACAGACAAGACTAGACAGACAAGACTAGACAGACAAGACTAGACAGACAAGACTAGACAGACAAGACTAGACAGACAAGACTAGACAGACAAGACTAGACAGACAAGACTAGACAGACAAGACTAGACAGACAAGACTAGACAGACAAGACTAGACAGACAAGACTAGACAGACAAGACTAGACAGACAAGACTAGACAGACAAGACTAGACAGACAAGACTAGACAGACAAGACTAGACAGACAAGACTAGACAGACAAGACTAGACAGACAAGACTAGACAGACAAGACTAGACAGACAAGACTAGACAGACAAGACTAGACAGACAAGACTAGACAGACAAGACTAGACAGACAAGACTAGACAGACAAGACTAGACAGACAAGACTAGACAGACAAGACTAGACAGACAAGACTAGACAGACAAGACTAGACAGACAAGACTAGACAGACAAGACTAGACAGACAAGACTAGACAGACAAGACTAGACAGACAAGACTAGACAGACAAGACTAGACAGACAAGACTAGACAGACAAGACTAGACAGACAAGACTAGACAGACAAGACTAGACAGACAAGACTAGACAGACAAGACTAGACAGACAAGACTAGACAGACAAGACTAGACAGACAAGACTAGACAGACAAGACTAGACAGACAAGACTAGACAGACAAGACTAGACAGACAAGACTAGACAGACAAGACTAGACAGACAAGACTAGACAGACAAGACTAGACAGACAAGACTAGACAGACAAGACTAGACAGACAAGACTAGACAGACAAGACTAGACAGACAAGACTAGACAGACAAGACTAGACAGACAAGACTAGACAGACAAGACTAGACAGACAAGACTAGACAGACAAGACTAGACAGACAAGACTAGACAGACAAGACTAGACAGACAAGACTAGACAGACAAGACTAGACAGACAAGACTAGACAGACAAGACTAGACAGACAAGACTAGACAGACAAGACTAGACAGACAAGACTAGACAGACAAGACTAGACAGACAAGACTAGACAGACAAGACTAGACAGACAAGACTAGACAGACAAGACTAGACAGACAAGACTAGACAGACAAGACTAGACAGACAAGACTAGACAGACAAGACTAGACAGACAAGACTAGACAGACAAGACTAGACAGACAAGACTAGACAGACAAGACTAGACAGACAAGACTAGACAGACAAGACTAGACAGACAAGACTAGACAGACAAGACTAGACAGACAAGACTAGACAGACAAGACTAGACAGACAAGACTAGACAGACAAGACTAGACAGACAAGACTAGACAGACAAGACTAGACAGACAAGACTAGACAGACAAGACTAGACAGACAAGACTAGACAGACAAGACTAGACAGACAAGACTAGACAGACAAGACTAGACAGACAAGACTAGACAGACAAGACTAGACAGACAAGACTAGACAGACAAGACTAGACAGACAAGACTAGACAGACAAGACTAGACAGACAAGACTAGACAGACAAGACTAGACAGACAAGACTAGACAGACAAGACTAGACAGACAAGACTAGACAGACAAGACTAGACAGACAAGACTAGACAGACAAGACTAGACAGACAAGACTAGACAGACAAGACTAGACAGACAAGACTAGACAGACAAGACTAGACAGACAAGACTAGACAGACAAGACTAGACAGACAAGACTAGACAGACAAGACTAGACAGACAAGACTAGACAGACAAGACTAGACAGACAAGACTAGACAGACAAGACTAGACAGACAAGACTAGACAGACAAGACTAGACAGACAAGACTAGACAGACAAGACTAGACAGACAAGACTAGACAGACAAGACTAGACAGACAAGACTAGACAGACAAGACTAGACAGACAAGACTAGACAGACAAGACTAGACAGACAAGACTAGACAGACAAGACTAGACAGACAAGACTAGACAGACAAGACTAGACAGACAAGACTAGACAGACAAGACTAGACAGACAAGACTAGACAGACAAGACTAGACAGACAAGACTAGACAGACAAGACTAGACAGACAAGACTAGACAGACAAGACTAGACAGACAAGACTAGACAGACAAGACTAGACAGACAAGACTAGACAGACAAGACTAGACAGACAAGACTAGACAGACAAGACTAGACAGACAAGACTAGACAGACAAGACTAGACAGACAAGACTAGACAGACAAGACTAGACAGACAAGACTAGACAGACAAGACTAGACAGACAAGACTAGACAGACAAGACTAGACAGACAAGACTAGACAGACAAGACTAGACAGACAAGACTAGACAGACAAGACTAGACAGACAAGACTAGACAGACAAGACTAGACAGACAAGACTAGGCAGACAAGACTAGACAGACAAGACTAGACAGACAAAACTAGAGAGACAATACTAGTCATACAATACTAGAGGAACAATTGTCGAGTTATTTCAAGCTTAAAATGAGAATAAATCTTCTGGTTAGAGAGATTTATTGCATTTGACCCACTTAAGCTTAAGTAAGTCACTTAGTTTTTATTGCATGGTCAAGTGGAGATGTTCAAGACTTGCAGAAACTTGCGCGAAATCGTAAAATAGGGCTGTAAATGCCTCAACAAAGAGGTCGACAATGATAATAAGAAGTTTCTCAAAGCATTCCAAAAATTGCCAGAAAACTTAACTTCGCGGTAAACAATCGTGTATTATTAGACAAACGTTTGCGACAACTGTATTTGTTGCAAATTTTCAGCAACAGTTGACTCAAAATTGTTTAAAATTTACAACTAATTGTATTAACCGTCCGTTTAGCACATAGTCCGCTATCCTTTGGTTTGGCACATGTGGTCTAGCCAGACCCCTCGTATATCTCCAAACAATTTATACTTTATTTCTGTCTATATTATTTCTAATACACTTATCATCTTATAAATTCTAATTCGTGCAGGTGAAGCAAGTACAAGCAAGAAAAATGTCCAAACATTTAGGGCAAAAGAAATGTGTTTTAGGCCGTAATTTTTCGCTTCCTTTTTTCGGAATAAACTTCATCCTCTCTTCTTATCACGTATTGTATTATCACGAATAGGTGTATATTTTTCTTATTCCATATATCACGAATTGTTGCGGCTTTGTCAGTCCGTTGGCGAATTTACCTATCACCTATCTTCACCTATCATCAAAACGGATATATCGTAGAAATGCAAGGAATCACTTATGAGACATAGCTGACCGGAATATAGGTAGGTCGTCTGTATGCCAAAGAAATTGTTTGAAACACCAACGGCCAAAAGTACACCAATAAATGCATCTAATTCAGTGCTCGTTAGCTCTTTTCAAACTCTTGGCTTTTATCGGGATTTTTCAGATTACACCTTTTAAATGTATCTTTCGCATAACGATTCGTTTCGGTGATGATTAGAATCGGTACTGAATTTTGTTCCTTGGGTCCAGCTCGAAAACGCATAATATTGTGATGACGCAAACGACCAACAGCATTTGTTGGTTTATTTCAATTTCATTTTGTAGCGTCTTTGCCAAAGAAGAATTAATCAGTTGCAGCTTGTTGATTTTTAGAATGTGCTTCCCTCTACATCTTCTTCTTCTTCACTATCTAGAATTTCGTTTGGTTCCATTACCAAATCCTTTTCAATATCAGACGCATCTTCTTCAGCACTAAACGAAGGGTTAATATCAAGCGCAAAAATCGCAATAAAATAAGTAGCTCAACTGAGCAAAACTACGTTACAGTTACTAATTTCTGTTACTAATTACAGTTGATAGTTACTAGTTACAGTTACTAGTTGTGGTTACTAGTTGCGGTTACTAGCTACGTAGATTATAGATTCGGCGGTGACTTTTTATACTGCGACTTCTATTCGCTCCGAGCGCAACAGCACTAGAGCCAAAGGTGACACTTTTAAGAACTTCATGACCAGTTACGTCATTATTTAACACTTGTATATATTGACATGTTTTTTGCTAAATAAAAAAGTGTTTTTATTATATCTACATTGAATTAAAAAATTAATTATGTTTTTTCCACTCTTATAATATGTAAAAATGTTAAATAACTTATTATTTATAGGTATATAAATTTCTACATTTTCATTCACGGCTCGAGTTTCGAATTTGTAACTTAAGTTGGTAAAAACTTAGTGAATTTTTCAATTCAATGTAAGTATGAATTACAACGTAGTAACTGTCGCAACCATCCTATTCATTTTATTATATCATATAAACTAACAAAGTGCTTAAATTGAGAATGGATTTAGGGCCAAAACATAGGGTATATCTTGCTTATGTGTAAATTTAGAGCGAAATAAACTAGAAAATCGTTTTCAACCCTTCGATTTCCTTAGGGTAATGAAAAAAAAATCCCTAAAATTTTTTCAAAAAATTTTTTAACAAAAAATTTCCATCATTTCGTTCGAAAAAAATGTGCTTTTTCGGTTTTTTCGATTTTCTCAAGAACGGTAAACAGTTGCGAAATCATTTTTGGCACACAGAAACTACTCGACAAGACGAACAAGTCTATATGTAAGTTGTTCGGAAATATTTAATTATTCATCGACAAATTTCAAAGTGAAATTTAACCGATTCTCGTTTTGTTAGGTAGATGTCTCGGAAACGGTTGCAGACAATCAAAAACCGATTGCGGCATCGTTTTCAGAAGCTCATTTTCCTGTTAATACACTAAGATTGTCTGCAGGAAATTCACAACTTTCTGAGATCTCAACTCGAGTGCCGAAATTGCTTAAAAATTTCCTCAATTCTTGCAGGCGATAGTGAACGGAAAGAGCTAGCGAAATATAATTTGCATATATGTAATCAGCAGCCAAAATGCTTTCAGAAACGTTTTTAAATTTTGCTGTAACTTAAAAAATAATGATTTTGACAAAATCGATTTTCTCGCATTTCGTCGTTTCCGTGGTCTAGACTCCCCCCGTGTCGATGGTATTTCTTAACTGAAAGCTTCCTAGGTAATATTATATACGTTTTCAGACTAATTTTGGGACGCTGAATCGATTGGTGAAGACAAGAAGTCTGTGGTGAGCCGTTCAAAAGTTATGACAGCGTGAAATCAGTCGAAAGTGATTGATGGTGCGCAGCGAAAAAATATATAAAACTTGTTTATTTGTAACTTTAGAGCGAAATAAACTCGAAAATCGTTTTCAGCACTTCGATTTCCTTAGGGCAACTAAAAAAATTCACGAGAAAAATTTCCAAAAAATTTTTCAACCAAAATTTTCCATCATTTCGTTCGAAAAAAATGTGCTTTTTCGGTTTTTTTCAATTTTCTAGAGAACGGTAAACAGCAGCGAAATAATTTTCGGCCCACAGAAACTACACGACAAGACGAACAAATCGTTGTGTAAACTGTCCGGAAAGATGCAACAATTCATCAAAAAATTTCAAACTGAAATTTACCTGATACTCGATTTGCTAAGTAGATATCTCCGAAACGTTTGCAGATAATAAAAAACGGATTACGGCATACTTTTCAGAAGGTCATTTCCCTGTTAATACACTAAGATGTTCTGAAAGAAATTCCCGACTTTCCGAAATCTCTACTCGAGCGCCGAAATTTCTTAAAAATTTCTTAAATTCTTGCAGGCCATAGTGAACCGAAAGAGCTAGCGAAATATAATTTGCATATCTAGAATCAGCAGCAAAAATTCTTTCAGAAACGTTTTTAAATTTTGCTATAGCTCATAAAATAACGATTTTGACAAAATCGATATTCTTACATTTCGTAGTTTCCGCGGTCTAGACTCTCCGTGTCGATGGTATTTCTTAACTGAAAGCTTCCTAGGTAATATTATATACGTTTTCCCACTAATTTTGGGACGCTGAATCGATTGGTGATGACTAGAAGTCTCTGTGGTGAGCCGTTCAAAAGTTATGACAGCGTCAAATCAAATACTGTACAGCGAAAAAATATATAAAACTTGTTTATTTGTAACTTTAGAGCAAAATAAACTGGAAACCCGCTTTCGGCACTTCGATTTCCTTCGGGTAACGAAAGAAAATCACGAAAAAAATTTACCAAAAAATTTTCTACAAAAATTTTCCATCATTTCGTTCGAAAAATAAGTGTTTTTTCGGTTTTTTTAGATTTTCTCGAGGGTAACAGCAGCGACATAATTTTCGGCACACATAGACTAGACGAACAAGTCGATGTATAAATTGTCCAGAAAGATTCAATAATTCATCAACAAATTTCACACTGAAATATACCAGACTCTCGTTTTGCTAAGTAGATATCTCGAAAACGGTTGCAGATAATTAAAAACGGATTGCGGCATCGTTTTCAGAAAGTCATTTTCCTATTAAAACACTCAGATGGGCCGTGGAAAATTCACGACATTCCGAGATCTCTACCCGAGCGCCGAAATTTCTTAAAAATTTCTTCAATTCTTGCAGGCGATAGTGAACGGAAAGAGCTAGCCAAATATAACTTGCATATCTGTAATCCGCATCAAAAATGCTTTCATAAACCTTTTTAAATTTTGCTCTAACTTAAAAAATAACGATTTTGACAAAATCGATTTTCTCGCATTTTGTCGTTTCCGCGGTCTAGACTCCCTGTGTAGATGGTATTTCTTAACTGAAAGCTTAATATGTAATATTGTGTACGTTTACGGACTAATTTTGGGGCGCTGAATCGGATTGGTGGAGACTAGAAGTCTCTGTGGTAACCCGTTCAAAAGTTATGACATCGTCAAATCAGTCGGAAATGCGAGATGGTGTACAGCGAAAAAATATATAAAACTTGTTTATTTGTAACTTTAGAGCGAAATAAACTGGAAAACCATTTTCAGCACATCGATTTCCTTAGGATAACAAAAAAAAAATTCCAAAAAATTTACAACCAAAATTTCATTATTTCATATATCATCATTTCGTTCGAAAACAAAGTGCTCTTTCGGTTTTTTTCGATTTTCTAGAGAACGGTAAGCAGCAGCTAAATAATTTTAGGCACACAGAAACTACACCAAAAGAGTAACAAATCGATGTATAAATTGTCCGAAAAGATTTAATAATTCATCAAAAAATGCAAACTGAAATATACCTGATTCTCGATTTGCTAAATAGATATCTCGGAAACGATGGCAGATAATCATATTTTCATAAGTTCATTTTCCTATTAATACACTGAGATAGGCCGTGGAAAATTCACGACTTTCCGAGATCTCTAACCGAGCGCCGATATTTCTTAAAAAAATTTTAAATTCTTACAGGCAAAACCGTTTTCAGCACTTCGATTTCCTTCGGGTAATAAAAATAAAAATCACAAAAAAATTTCCAAAAATTTTTCAACAAAAATTTCCATCATTTCGTTCGAAAAATATGTGCTTTTTCGGTTTTTTTCGATTTTCTCGAGAACGGTAAAAGGCAGCAAAATCATTTTCGGCACACAGAAACTACTCGAGGAGACGAACAAGTCGATGTGCAAATTGTGCAGAAAGATTGAATAATTCATCAACAAATTTCAAACTGAAATTTACCCGATTCTCGTGTTTCTAAGTAGATGTCTCGGAAACGGTTGCAGATAATTACAAACGGAGTGCAGCATCGTTTTCAGAAGGTCATTTTCCTATTGATACAATAAGATTGTCCGTGGGATATTCACGACTTTCCGAGAACTCTACTCGAGCGCCGAAATTTCTTAAAAATTTCTTCAATTCTTGCAGGCAATAATGAACGGAAAGAGCTAGCGAGATATAATGCATATCTGTAATCAGCAGCAAAAATGCTGTCAGAAAAGTTTTTAAATTTTGCTGTAACTCAATAAATAACGATTTTGACAAAATCGATTTTCTGGCATTTCGTCGTTTCCGCGGTCTAGACTCCCCGGATTTCTGTTCTAAAACTTCCGGGTGTACATTAAGGAGATTGCGAGGAATGCCTGTTGTGATTTTCGCCAAAAACCGACGTCGCGTATGATAACTTGAAATTTGACCACTCCGCCAATACTGTTCATAGCTCTGGTAGTTTCCGCATCTCCGGATTGCAAATTGCTGGTATGTCATGGATGATCTTGTTATGTTATGATCAAAAATACTGCGAGGAATGTTTGTTGTGATTTTCGCGGAAATCCGTCGTCGCGTCTGTCTTTATCAAGCAAAAAAAAAAAGCTTTAGTAAAAACTTGACCACCACGCGAATAATTTTATTAAGTTTTGCAATTCACGAATTTCCGTTCTAAAACTTTCGGGTGTACATTATAGGCATTACGGGGAATGTCTGTTGTGATTTTGGCAAAAAACCGACGTCGCGTATGATAACCTGAAATTTAACCACTCCACCAATACTATTCATAGCTTTTTTTAATTTTTGCATTTCCGGTTTGCAAATTCCTAGTATGTCATGGATGATCCTGATATGTTATAATCAAGGATACTGCGAGGAATGTTTGCTGTGATTTTCGCGAAAATCCGTCGTCCCGTCTGTCTGTACCAATAGATTTAGCAAAAACTTGACCACCAGTTTTAAAACTTTCGGGTGTACATTAAGGAGATTGTGAGGAATGTCTGTTATGATTTTCGCGAAAAACCAACGTCGCGTGTGATGTCGACGTCGACGTACTTGAAATTTGCACATTTCCGGTTTGCAAAATCCTGGTATAGATCAAGGATACTGCTAGGACTGCTTGAATTCGATATTCGCGAAATTCCGTCGTCGCGTCTGTCCGTACCGATAGATTTTGCGAGAACTTGAACACTGCGCGAATATTGTTAATTACTTTGGCAATTTCCGGATTTCCAGTGAAAAACTTCCGGGTGTACATTAAAGACATTGCGAGGAATGTCTGTTGTGATTTTCTTGAAAAACCAACGTTGCGTATGATAACTTGAAATTTGACCACTCCGCGAATATTGTTTCGCAATTTTGGCAATTTTCGGATTTCCTGTTTGCAAATTCCTGGTATAGATCAAGAATACTGCGAGGAATGCTGGTTGTGATTTTTGCGAAAATTCGTTGTCGCGTCTGTCTGTACCAATAGGTTTAGCAAAAACTTGACCATCACGCGAATATTGTTAATAACTTTTTCAATTTCCGGATTTCTGTTCTACAACTTCCGGATGTACATTAAAGACATCTAGTCTTGTCTGTCTAGTCTAGTCTGTCTAGTCTTGTCTGTCTAGTCTTGTCTGTCTAGTCTTGTCTGTCTAGTCTTGTCTGTCTAGTCTTGTCTGTCTAGTCTTGTCTGTCTAGTCTTGTCTGTCTAGTCTTGTCTGTCTAGTCTTGTCTGTCTAGTCTTGTCTGTCTAGTCTTGTCTGTCTAGTCTTGTCTGTCTAGTCTTGTCTGTCTAGTCTTGTCTGTCTAGTCTTGTCTGTCTAGTCTTGTCTGTCTAGTCTTGTCTGTCTAGTCTTGTCTGTCTAGTCTTGTCTGTCTAGTCTTGTCTGTCTAGTCTTGTCTGTCTAGTCTTGTCTGTCTAGTCTTGTCTGTCTAGTCTTGTCTGTCTAGTCTTGTCTGTCTAGTCTTGTCTGTCTAGTCTTGTTTGTCTAGTCTTGTCTGTCTAGTCTTGTCTGTCTAGTCTTGTCTGTCTAGTTTTGTCTGTCTAGTCTTGTCTGTCTAGTCTTGTCTGACTAGTCTTGTCTGTCTAGTCTTGTCTGTCTAGTCTTGTCTGTCTAGTCTTGTCTGTCTAGTCTTGTCTGTCTAGTCTTGTCTGTCTAGTCTTGTCTGTCTAGTCTTGTCTGTCTAGTCTTGTCTGTCTAGTCTTGTCTGTCTAGTCTTGTCTGTCTAGTCTTGTCTGTCTAGTCTTGTCTGTCTAGTCTAGTCTGTCTAGTCTTGTCTGTCTAGTCTTGTCTGTCTAGTCTTGTCTGTCTAGTCTTGTCTGTCTAGTATTGTCTGTCTAGTCTTGTCTGTCTAGTCTTGTCTGTCTAGTCTTGTCTGTCTATACCCGCCTTTCAATGCGGGAGACCCGGGTTCGAATCCTGGTCGGGGAGGCGACAACTAGGGCGGTTTTCATTAACCGTCCGGGCTGCCCACCCTGAATGAATGCAATATATGCGATACCGGGGTGGCGCATACTAAAAGCCAAGGTGGAATAGGGGATTTGGTGAGTCTTGTCTGTCTAGTCTTGTCTGTCTAGTCTTGTCTGTCTAGTCTTGTCTGTCTAGTCTTGTCTGTCTAGTCTTGTCTGTCTAGTCTTGTCTGTCTAGTCTTGTCTGTCTAGTCTTGTCTGTCTAGTCTTGTCTGTCTAGTCTTGTCTGTCTAGTCTTGTCTGTCTAGTCTTGTCTGTCTAGTCTTGTCTGTCTAGTCTTGTCTGTCTAGTCTTGTCTGTCTAGTCTTGTCTATCTAGTCTTGTCTGTCTAGTCTTGTCTGTCTAGTCTTGTCTGTCTAGTCTTGTCTGTCTAGTCTTGTCTGTCTAGTCTTGTCTGTCTAGTCTTGTCTGTCTAGTCTTGTCTGTCTAGTCTTGTCTGTCTAGTCTTGTCTGTCTAGTCTTGTCTGTCTGGTCTTGTCTGTCTAGTCTTGTCTGTCTAGTCTTGTCTGTCTAGTCTTGTCTGTCTAGTCTTGTCTGTCTAGTCTTGTCTGTCTAGTCTTGTCTGTCTAGTCTTGTCTGTCTAGTCTTGTCTGTCTAGTCTTGTCAATGCATTAACATAGCAGTTATTAGTTACAGTTACTAGCTGGAGTTGCTATATAATGCTTTTAGTTACAGCTACTAGTTACCGTTACTGGTTGCAGTTTCTAGTAACAATTACTAGTTATAGTTACTAGACTTTTTGCGTTAGTCTAATACTCAAACGAAATCCTGTATTATCTTTAACTACTTGGTCAAATACACCAACTAGAATCGCTATTATGCCATAAATACTTTTAGTCTAGTTAGTCTTCTAGCTCGTCGAATGCTGAAAACTTGCTGCGCATTTTTCCGGAATACCAAACTCGCTCTCGATAAAAACCGAATCGACATGCAACCGTAATAACGGCGAGAATCCAGCGAGCTGGAACAACACAAAAACTACACACACACACTTATTATAATTATGTCCCGTGTCAAACAGGTTTTAGTTGTCTCGTGCACGAATAATTCATACCCACTCAACAAATTAATAACAATATCCAACACAGAACCGAATTCAAACTTGTCTGTATGGTATTACTGGCTTCATCTTGTCTATCAAGGTTTGATTGTCTAGTCTTATCTATCTAGTCTTGTTTGTCTAGTCTTGTCTGTCAATTCTTGTCTGTCTAGTCTTGTCTGTCTAATCTTGTCTGGCTAGTCTTGTCTGTCTAGTCTTGTCTGTCTAGTCTTGTCTATCTAGCCTTATCTATCTAGTCTTGTCTGTCTAGTCTTGTCTGTTTAGTCTTATCTGTTTAGTCTTGTCTGTTTAGTCTTGTCTCTGTAATTATTACATGTCTGTATAATTATTCAAATACTGTTGTAATTTTCACGTGAGTTTCTCTAATTCTAATTTAGTTCGTGTAGATATGGATTCGGTGATAACAATGGAAAGTTTTGGCAAGTGCAAGAGACGAATTAACGCCTTGATTGCGTTCGCAGAAGTTTGACAAATTTTGCAACAACGCTATCTTCGCCTTGCATAGTCTCATATTTGCAAAACAATCGTTTCAAGTTAGTCTGCGTAACGGCGAAGCATCGGAAGACAATAGATTTAGTTTAAATGGTCATTTATTGTTTGTCTGAATAGATTAAATGTTGATAAACATAGATTAACTTTCTAGTTTTGATTAGAAACAAGTAATTTACTTGGATTTAGTTAAACTGATTTAGTAAAATTGTTAGAATAGCTTACTTCAAATGTAAGGTATTCGTTATTTTAACGAATATTTCCAATGATTTAACGAACATTTCCAAAAAAAAAATCGAAATTTAAACGACGTTTATTTATTAAATAGTAACATTTGTGTCTTTTCTTCAAAGTTTATAATTTCTGAGAAATCATTGTATACATTTCATCATGCACAACATCAAGAAATGTATACAATTATTTCCTAGAAATTATAATCTTTGAAGAAAAGTTACAAATATTACTATTTCATTTAATGTTACTATAAGTAACTAAGTTCAAATGTAAGTTATTCGTTATTTTAACGAACATTTCCAATGATTTAACGAACTTTTAAAAAAAAATCGCAATTTAAACGACGTTTATTTATTAAATAGCAACATTTGTGTCTTTTCTGCAAAGATTATAATATCTGGGAAATCATTATATACATTTCATCATGCAGAACATCAAAAAATGTATACAATTATTTCCTAGAAATTATAATCTTTGAAGAAAAGTTACAAATATTACTATTTAATTTAAGGTTACTATAAGTAACTAAGTTAACGTTACTATAAGTAACTAATTTAATATTAAACAATATATAAATGTTATATATTACATAAATGTTTACGTTTATTGACTTTTAACTTATTTTTCTCAAGCAAGTTTGTGCTTCTTCAAACTCAACAATATATAAGTAATGCCGTTTATTGACTTTTAAGTTATTTTTCCCAAGCAAGTTTGAGCCTGTCGACTCTACCCAAGGACAAACTGACTTATCGACAATGAGTCTTTTATGTAACCGGCAGCAATCATTCGGATAATGATTCAACGTCGGCGTGGGCTGCACACTAATAAGGGTTAGATGGGGGGTAGTTGGTTGCGGGTACGCGTGGGGCGAGCGTTTCCCACGGGCTTTGGTCACCGACACGCGTCCAACACGCGAGCTTTCCACCCGTGACGATTTCCCACCGTGGCTACCAAATCCAAAACTATTTGTATATTTGCAGCGAATTTCCCACGCGCCGTTATCAACGGAATTATTTGATGACGGAGATTATCGGAACGCGACTTGTTGACGCAGGGGAATGATAACACGCCACAATGGCCGGTTTTGTCTTCTCAGCTTATTGTTTACTTTTTCCGGATCTCGGTTTCTTGATTTACTTTTCCGTCAGCGTTTGCTATTACAGATTATATTCATGTTTATGGAAACGTTTGCTTTATTTACAAAGCTACACTTTAATATTAAACAGAAACTATTTTAAGTTTGTCTACAGTGACCATTTAGTAAATAGGGAAGTTTGTTAGTCTGTACCAGCTGAACTAGACTAAGCATAGTAACAAATTTAATCTTAATCTCTTCTTCTGTTATTTCTCTTTCATTCAGATCTGACTAAGTTAATCTACGTAGCTAAGTCTAGTAGCAATTTGGGAATTACTGAAACTATAATTTCATTTTTGCGTTTGTTTCATAAACCAACACAATTTGCAAAAATAGGGAAGTTTGTTAGTCTGTACCAGCTGAACTAGACTAAGCATAATAACAAATTTAGTCTTAATCTCTTCGTCTGTTATATCTCTTTCATTCAGATATAACTGAGTTAATGTACGTAGCTTAGTCTAGTAGCAAAAAAAATTGTTTCATAAACCAAACTATTTACAAAAATTGGGGAGTTTGTTAGTCTGTACCAACTGAACTAGACTAAGCATAATCACAAATTAAGTCTTAATCTCATCGTCTCTTCTTTCTTTTTCATTTAGATATAACTAAGTTAATCTACGTAGCTGTTTCTAGTAGCAATTAGGGAATTAGTGAAACAATAATTTCAAGTTTGCGTTTGTTTCATAAACCAACACAATTTACAAAAATAGGCAAGTTTGTTAGTCTATACCAGCTGAACTAGACTAAGCATAATAACAAATTTAGTCTTAATCTCTTCGTCTGTTATTGCTCTTTCTCTCAGATCTCACTAAGCTAATCTACGTAATTTAGTCTAGTAGCAATTTTGTAATTACTGAAACAATAATTTCATTTATGCGTTTGTTTCATAAACCAACACAATTTGCAAAAATAGGGAAGTTTGTTAGTCTATACTAGCTGAACTAGACTAAGCATAGTAACAAGTTGAGTCTTAATCTCTTCGTCTGCTATTTCTCTTTCATTGAAATCTAACTAAGCTAATCTACGTAGCTTAGTTTAGTAGCAATTTTATAGAATTACTGAAACATTAATTTCATTTCTGCGTTTGTTTCATAAACCAAATTGTTTCATAAACACAATTTGCAAAAAATAGGGAAGTTTGTTAGTCTGTATCAGCTGAACTAGACTAAGCATAAAAACAAATTTAGTCTTAATCTATTCATCTGTTCTTTCTCTTTCATTCATATCGAACTAAGCTAATGCACGTAGCTTAGTCTAGTAGCAATTTGGGAATCAGTGAAACAATAATTTCATTTTTGCGTTTGTTTCATAAAGCAACACAATTTACAAAAATAGGGAAGTTTGTTAGTCTGTACCAACTGAACTAGACTAAGCATAAAAACAAAGTTAGTCTTAATCTCTTCGTATGTTATTTCTCTTTGATTAAAAACAAACTAAACTTATCCACGTAGCTTAGTCTAGTAGCAATTTGGGAATTACTGAAACAACAAATTCATTTCTGCGTTTGTTTCATAAACCAACAAAATTTGCAAAAATAGGGAAGTTTGTTAGTCTGTACCAGCTGAACTAGACTAAGCATAGTAACAAATTTAGTATTAATCTCTTCGTCTGTTATTTCTCTTTCATTCAGATCTAACTAAGTCAATCTACGTAGCTTAGTCTTGTAGCAATTTGGGAATTACTGAAAAAATAATTTCATTTTGCGTTTGTTTAAAAAACCGACAAACTTTACAAAAATAGGGAAGTTTGTTAGTCTATACCAGCTGAATTAGACTAAGCATAGTAACAAATTTAGTCTTAATCCCTTCGTCTGTTATTTCTCTTTGATTCAAATCTAACTAAGCTAATCAACGTATCTTAGTCTAGTTGCAATTAGGGAATTACTGAAACAATAATTTCATTTCTACGTTTGTTTCATAAACCAACACAATTTTCAAAAATAGGTAAGTTTGTTAGTATGTACCAGCTGAACTAGACTAAGCATAATAACAAATTTAGCCTTAATCCCTTCGTCTGTTATTTCTCTTTGATTCAGATCTAAGTAATCTAATCTACATAGCTTAGTCTAATAGCAATTTGGGAATTAGTGAAACAATAATTTAATTTTTGCGTTTGTTTCATAAACCAACACAATTTGCAAAAATAGGGAAGTTTGTTAGTCTGTACCACCTGAACTAGACTAAGCATAATAACTGATTTAGTCTTCATCTCTTCGTCTTTAATTTATCTTTCATTCAAATCTAACTTATCTGATCTACATAGTTTAGTCTAGTAGCAATTTGTGAATTTCTGAAACAATAATTTCATTTTTGCGTTTGTTTCATAAACAAAACAATTTGCAAAAATAGGGAAGTTTGTTAGTCTATATCAGCTGAACTAGACTAAGCATAGTAACAAATTTAGTCTTAATCTCTTCGCCTGTTCTTCCTCTTGCATTCAGATCTAACTAAGCTAATCCACGTAGCTTAGTCTAGTAGCAATTTGGGAATTACTGAAACAATACTTTCATTTTTGCGTTTGTTTCATAAACAAAACAATTTGCAAAAATAGGAAAGCTTGTTAGTCTATATCAGCTGAACTAGACTAAGCATAGTAAAAAATTTAGTCTTAATCTCTTCGCCTGTTCTTCCTCTTTCATTCAGATCTAATTAAGCTAATACACGTAGCTTAGTCTAGTAGCAATTTGGGAATTACTGAAACAAAAATTTCATTTTTGCGTTTGTTTCAGAAACAAAACAATTTGCAAAAATAGGGAAGTTTGTTAGTCTATATCAGCTGAACTAGACTAAGCATAGTAACAAATTTAGTCTTAATCTCTTCGCCTGTTCTTCCTCTTTCATTCAGATCTAACTAAGCTAATCCACGTAGCTTAGTCTAGTAGCAATTTTGGAATTACTGAAACAATAATTTCATTTTTGCGTTTCTTTCATAAATCAAACAATTTACAAGAATTGGGCAGTTTGTTAGTCTATACCAGCTGAACTAGATTAAGCATAATAACAAATTCAGTCTTAATCTCTTCGTCTGTTATTTCAATTTCATTCAAATCTAACTAAGTTAATATACGTGGCTTAGTCTAGTAGTAATTAGGGAATTACTGAAACACTAATTTAATTTCTGCGTTTGTTTCATAAACCAACACAATTTGCAAAAATAAGGAAGTTTTTTAGTCTGTACCAGCTGAATTAGACTAAGCACAGTAACAAGTTTAGTCTTAATCTCTTCGTCTATTATTCCTCTTTCATTAAAATCTAACTAAGCTAATCTATGTAGCTTAGTCTAGTAGCAATTTGGGAATTACTGAAACAATAATTTCATTTTGCGTTTGTTTAAAAAACCTACAAAATTTACAAAAATAGGGAAGTTTGTTAGTCTATACCAGCTGAACTAGACTAAGCATAATAACAAATTTAGTTTTAATCTCTTCGTCTGTAATTTCTCTTTCAGTCGGATCTAACTAAGTTAATCTACGTAGGTTAGTCTGGTAGCAATTTGGGAAATACTGAAACTTCAATTTCATTTCCGCGTTTGTTTCATAAACCAACACAATTTACAAAAATTGGGAAGTTTGTTAGTCGGTACCAACTGAACTAGACTAAGCATAATAACAAATTTAGTCTTAATCTCTTCGTCTGTAATTTCTCTTTGATACAAATCTAACTAAGCTAATCTACGTAGCTTAGTCTAGTAGCAATTTGGGAATTACTGAAACAATAATTTCATTTTGCGTTTGTTTAAAAAACCTACAAAATTTACAAAAATAGGGAAGTTTGATAGTCTATACCAGCTGAACTAGACTAAGCATAATAACAAATTTAGCTTTAATCTCGTCGTCTGTTATTTCTCTTTCAGTCGGATCTAACTAAGTTAATCTACGTAGCTTAGTCTGGTAGCAATTAGGCAATTACTGAAGCAATAATTTCATGTTTGCATTTGTTTCATAAACCAACACAATTTGCTAAAATAGGGAAGTTTGTTAGTCTGTACCAGCTGAATTAGACTAAGCATAATAACAAATTTAGTGTTAGTCTCTTCATCTGTTATTTCTCTTTAATTCAGATCTAAATAAGCTAGTCTACGTAGCTTAGTCTAGTAGCAATTTGGGAATTACTGGAACAATAAATTCCCAATAAATTTCATTTCGGCGTTTGTTTCATAAACCAACACAATTTACAAAAATAGGGAAGTTTGTTAGTCTGTACCAGCTGAACTAGACTAAGCATTGTAACAAATTTAGTCTAAATCTCTTCGTCTGTTATTTATCTTTCATTTAGATCTAACTAAGCTAATCTACGTAGCTTAGTCTAGTTGCAATTTACGAATAAGTGAAACAATAATTTCATGTTTGCGTTTGTTTCATAAACCATAACAATTTACAAAAATGGGGAAGTTTGTTAGTCTATACCAGCTGAACTAGACTAAGCATAGTAACAAATTTAGTCTTAATCTCTTCGTCTGTTATTTCTCTTTCATTCAAATCTGACTAAACTAATCTATGTGGTATTAAATAGAAGTGACTTTGGAATTTGTGAAACAAAAATATCATTTTTCCGTTTGTTTGATAAACCAAGCCTGTCTGTCTAGTCTTGTCTGTCTGGTCTTGTCTATCTAGTCTTGTCTGTCCAGTCTTGTCTGTCTAGTCTTGTCTGTCTAGTCTTGTCTGTCTAGTCTTGTCTGTCTAGTCTTGTCTGTCTAGTCTTGTCTGTCTAGTCTTGTCTGTCTAGTCTTGTCTGTCTAATCTTGTCTTGTCTGTCTAGTCTTGTCTGTCTAGTCTTGTCTGTCTAGTCTTGTCTGTCTAGTCTAGTCTGTCTAGTCTTGTCTGCCTAGTCTTGTCTGTCTAGTCTTGTCTGTCTAGTCTTGTCTGTCCAGTCTTGTCTGTCTAGTCTTGTCTGTCTAGTCTTGTCTGTCTAGTCTTGTCGGTCTAGTCTTGTCGTTCTAGTCTTGTCTGTCTAGTCTTGTCTGTCTAATCTTGTCTGTCTAGTCTTGTCTGTCTAGTCTTGTCTGTCTAGTCTTGTCTGTCTAATCTTGTCTGTCTAGTCTTGTCTGTCTAGTCTTGTCTGTCTAGTCTTGTCTGTCTAGTCTTGTCTGTCTAGTCTTGTCTGTCTAGTCTTGTCTGTCTAGTCTTGTCTGTCTAGTCTTGTCTGTCTAGTCTAGTCTGTCTAGTCTTGTCTGTCTAGTCTTGTCGGTCTAGTCTTGTCGTTCTAGTCTTGTCTGTCTAGTCTTGTCTGTCTAGTCTTGTCTGTCTAGTCTTGTCTGTCTAGTCTAGTCTGTCTAGTCTTGTCTGTCTAGTCTTGTCTGTCTAGTCTTTTCTGTCTAATCTTGTCTGTCTAGTCTTGTCTGTCTAGTCTTGTCTGTCTAATCTTGTCTGTCTAGTCTTGTCTGTCTAGTCTTGTCTGTCTAGTCTTGTCTGTCTAGTCTTGTCTGTCTAGTCTTGTCTGTCTAGTCTTGTCTGTCTAATCTTGTCTGTCTAGTCTTGTCTGTCTTGTCTAGTCTGTCTAGTCTTGTCTGTCTAGTCTTGTCTGTCTAGTCTTGTCTGTCTAGTCTTGTCGTTCTAGTATTGTCTGTCTAGTCTTGTCTGTCTAGTCTTGTCTGTCTAGTCTTGTCTATCTAGTCTTCTCTCTAGTCTTGTCTGCCTAGTCTACTCTGTCTAGTCTTGTCTGTCTAGTCTTGCCTGTCTAATATTGTCTGTCTAGTCTTGTCTGTCTAGTCTAGTCTGTCTAGTCTTGTCTGTCTAGTCTTGTCTGTCTAGTCTTGTCTGTCCAGTCTTGTCTGTCTAGTCTTGTCTGTCTAGTCTTGTCTGTCTAGTCTTGTCGTTCTAGACTTGTCTGTCTAGTCTTGTCTGTCTAATCTTGTCTGTCTAGTCTTGTCTGTCTAGTCTTATCTTTCTAGTCTTGTCTGTCTAGTCTTGTCTATCTAGTCTTGTCTATCTAGTCTTCTCTCTAGTCTTGTCTGCCTAGTCTACTCTGTATAGTCTTGTCTGTCTAGTCTTGCCTGTCTAATCTTATCTCTCTAGTCTTGTCTGTCTAGTCTTGTCTGTCTAATCTTCTCTGTTTATTCTTGTCTGTCTAGTCTTATCTACCGACTTACTTAATAATTTATTGAATTTACCTGAGCTTTGGCGAGTTGAAACCATGTCTTAAGAATGATAGTGAGTCTAGTTTTGTGGTAATGTTTGGTGGTTTTGACGCTGATGAAGACATCGTCTAGGGTGGTTGCGGGTGGTTTAACGGTGGCCGTGGCGGATGGAATTTCGCTGGTGAATTCGGCGGAATCTTCCGGGAAATAGTTGGCGTTGAGCTCTTTGATATTGTGCAGCTGGAAGAAGCGAAAAAACGGATTAATTCGCGGGTAAAAATGTTGAGAATTTCGAGGTGTTTTGAAACGGCGCGGCGGGTTAATTTCACTCGTGGAATCTGAGCGACGTGTCGCAAGAATTCGGGATTAAAATTCCAGGAGGAGAGGTTTATGAATGAATTTGCGAAATTTCGTCTTACGTTGAGGTTGTCGGCGGGTCCACGTGAGAGCGACTGGTAGACCAAGATCGTCGTGTAAGCCGCGAGGAAAGCCACGGACAGAGTTTGTACGAATCGCCGCAATTTCGGATTCATTTTCGCACTTCGGTTATCACCTGCGGACCGCCGTCCCACATTCGCACTCGCGGAAACCGCACATTATTCGACCAAAACAATCTTCGCCTTGTAAACACACCGAGTTACGACCGTCACGTTTACATAACAACGAGACACTGCTCGTGTGTTAACCATATTGAAAGACTGGTTGCTGTGAACGGCCCCGCGCGCCCCCGCCAGGCCCACTCTTTACCCACCTCGAGGAGGGGACCGTTTAATTAAACAAAACTTTCAATTTTATGTACCTGTCAACCCTTAGACCACAGGTCACTTTATTCAATACAAGAACTGATTTTTACGTCACAAATTTAACAATTTAACAAAATTAAATCTGCGAAAAAATGTATTTTCTTAAAATCGTTATTTCTCAAGTGAATCGAAAATTTCAAAGTGTGCCTGAAAGTGTTTTCCCTGCTGGTTGTGAATATATAAATTGCATTTTGTTAGCTGCTTGCGTTTGCGAGATATAATGGGCAAAATGTAATTGTAATTACAAAATCGAGCGAAATTACGCAAAAAATGGTCTCCTGAACCCAGAACTGCGAAACTAAGTGATATCGTTAAGAAAATCCAAGCGCCGGTGGGAAATGACCTCCTGAAAACGATGCCGTAATCCGTTTTTAATTATCTACTACCGTTCTCGAGATATAGACTTATGAATTCGAAATTTTGGAAAATTTGAATTCAGAATTTCGCTGTGAAAACTTCAATCTTTCCAAACAATTTATACATCGATTTGTTCGCCTTGTCGTCTAGTTTAAGTGTGCCGAAAATGATTTCGCTAGGAATTGTAGTTTCAGAGAAATTGCTAAAAAACCGAAAACGCACTTTTTTCTTGATCAAAACGATGGATTTTTATCGTGAATTTTTCGAAAAAATTTAATCCCGTACGGTTAATCCCGTAATTAGCCGTAGGGAAATGACCGCCTGAACACAATGCCGTAATCCGTTTTTAATTATCTGCTACCGTTCTCGAGATATAGACTTATGAATTCGAAATTCTGGAAAATTTGAATTCAGAATTTCGCTATGAAATATTGAATATTTCCAAACAATGTATACATCGATTTGTTCGCCTTGTCGTCTAGTCTCAGTGTGCCAAAAATAATTTCGCTGGGATTTGTAGTTTCAGAGAAATTTGCAATAAACCGAAAACGCGCTTTTTTGCTGATCAAAACGATGGATTTTTTTCGCGATTTTTCTCTAAAAAATTTTTGAGCCATTTTCAGTTGTTCCGTAGGAAGTGGATGTGCTGAACACGAATTTCTGATTTATTTTGTTCAAATGCTCAAAATGTCCAAGATATGGCCTATTTTCCATTTTTGCCTTATTTTGCCAATTTTGGCCGTTTCTGCACACTTATTGCAACTTTTGGTGCAGAATAATTTAGCCCAAATCATTACGCATCTTTTGATACCAAATTTGTGGAAATCGGTTGAAAATTGACCGAGCGGTGAATTAAAATGTAAGGGTCCTCCGGAGAATCGATGGCTGATGCGGTGGGATTTCTTAATTGGAAGCTTCCTAGTGCATACGGTATATGTGTTCCGACTAATTTTGGGACGCTGAATCGATTACTGCAAACTAGAAGTACCTGTCACGAACCGTTCAAAAGTTATGACATCGTGAAATAAGCGAAATATGCGACAAAATCTATTTGCTTAAAATCGTTATTTATCAAGTGAATCGAAAATTTCAAAGTGTATCTGAAAGTGTTTTCCCTGCTGGTTCTGAATATACAAATTGCATTTTACTAGCAGCTTCCGTTCGTGAGATATGGCTTGTGGTAATGGGCAAAATCGAACGAAATTACGCAAAAAATGGTCGCCCGAGCCCAGAACTGCGAAACTAATTGATATTTTTAAGAAAATCTAAGCGCACCTGTGGGGAAATGACCTCCAGAAAACGATGCCGCAATCCGTTTTTAATTAACAGCTACCGTTCTCGATATATAGACTTATGAAGTAGAAATTCTGGAAAATTTGAATTCAAAATTTCGCTATGAAAACTTCAATCTTTTCAAACAATTTATACATCGATTTGTTTGCCTTGTCGTCTAGTCTCAGTGTGCCAAAAATAATTTCGCTGAGATTTGTAGTTTCAGAGAAATTGGCAAAAAAACGAAAACGCACTTTTTTCTGATCAAAACGATGGATTTTTGTCCCGATTTTTTCGAAAAATTTGAAAGCCTTTTCTTCGGTTCGTCCGAAGGAAGTGGAAGCGCTGAACACAAGTTTCCAGTTTATTTCGTTCAAATACTAAAAATGCCCAAGATATGACCTATTTTCCATTAATTTGCTATTTTTTGCCGTTTCCTCTCACTTATTGAAACTATTTGCTATATAATAATTTAGCCCAATTCCTTGCGCATGTTTCTAGACCATATTTATGGAAATCGGTTGAAAATTGACCGAGCGGTGAATTAAAATGTAAGAGTCCTCCGGCGGATCGACTGCTGGTGAGGTGGCATTTCTTAATTGAAGGCTTCCTAGTGCATACGGTATATGTGTTCCGACTAATTTTGGGACGCTGAATCGATCACTGCAAACTAGAAGTATCTGTGACGAGCCGTTCAAAAGTTATGACATCGTGAAATATGCGTAATATGCGACAAAATCTATTTGCTTAAAATCGTTATTTTTCAAGTGAATCGAAAATTTCAAAGTGTGTCTTAAAGTGTTTTCTCTGCTGGTTGTGAATATACAAATTGCATTTTGCTATCAGATTCCGTTCGTGAGATATGGCTTGTTGTAATGGGCAAAATCGAGCGAAATTACGCAAAAAATGGTCGTCCGAGGCCAGAACTGTGAAACTAATTGATATTTTTAAAAATGTCTATGCGCGCCCGTAGAGAAATGATCTCCTGAAAACAATGCAACAATCTGTTTTTAATTGTCTGCTACCGTTCTCGAGATATAGACTTATGAATTCGAAATTCTGGAAAATTTGAATTCAGAATTTCGCTATGAAAACTTGAATCTTTCCAAACAATTTATACATCGATTTGTTCGCCTTGTCCTCTAGTTTTAATGTGCCAAAAATAATTTCGCTGGGATTTGTAGTTTCAGAGAAATTGGCAATAAACCGAAAACGCGCTCTTTTTTCTGATCAAAACGATGGATTTTTTTCGCGATTTTTTCGAAAAATTTTAAGGCCTTTTCTTCGGTTCGTTTGAAGGTAATGGACGTGCTGAACACGATTTTCTAGTTTATTTCGTTCAAATGCTAAAAATGCCCAAGATATGGCCTATTTTCCATTAATTTTGCCATTTTTTGCCGTTTCCTCTACCATATTTAAACTATTTGCTGTATAATAAATTAGCCCAATTTCCTACGCATCTTTTGAGACAAAATTTGTGGAAATCGGTTGAAAATTGACCGAGCGGTGAATTAAAATGTAAGAGTCCTCCGGCGGATCGATGACTGTTGCGGTGGGATTTCTTAATTGAAAGCTTCCTAGTGCATACGGTATATGTGTTTCGACTAATTTTGGGACGCTGAATCGATTACTGCAAACTAAAAGTATATGTGACGATCCGTTCAAAAGTTATGACATCGTGAAATATACGGAATATGCGACAAAATCTATTTGCTGAAAATCGTTATTTATCAAGTGCATCGAAAATTTCAAAGTGTGTCTGAAAGTGTTTTCCCTGCTGGTTGTGAATATACAAATTGCTTTTTGCTAACAGCTTTCGCTCGTGAGATATAGCCTGTTGTAATGGGCAAAATCGAGCGAAATTACGCAAAAAATGGTCGCTCGAGGCCAGAACTGCGGAACTAATTGATATTTTTAAGAAAATCTAAGCGCACCTGTAGGGAAATGACCTGCTAAAAACAATGCCGTAATCCGTTTATAATTATCTGCTACCGTTCTCGAGATATAGAATTTTGAATTCGAAATTCTGAAAAATTTGAATTCAGAATTTCGCTATGAAAACTTAAATCTTTCCAAACAATTTATACATCGGTTTGTTCGCCTTGTCGTCTAGTCTCAGTGTGCCAAAAATAATTTCGCTGGGATTTGTAGTTTCAGAGAAATTGGCAAAAAACCGAAAACGCAATTTTTTTCCTGATCAAAACGATGGATTTTTTTCGCGATTTTTTCGAAAAATTTTAAGGCCTTTTCTTCGGTTCGTTTGAAGGTAATGGACGTGCTGAACACGATTTTCCAGTTTATTTCGTTCAAATGCTAAAAATGCCCAAGATATGACCTATTTTCAAGGCCAGAACTTGGAAAATTAATTGATATTTTTAATAAAATCTAAGCGCACCCGTAAGGAAATGATCTCCTGAAAACGATGCCGCAATCCATTTTTAATTATCTGCTACCGTTCTCGAGATATAGACTTATGAATTCGAAATTCTGGAAAATTTGAATTCAGAATTTCGCTATGAAAACTTAAATCTTTTCAAACAATTTATACATCGGTTTGTTCGCCTTGTCGTCTAGTCTCAGTGTGACAAAAATAATTTCGCTGGTATTTGTAGTTTCAGAGAAATTGGCAATAAACCGAAAACGCGCTTTTTTTCTGATCAAAACGATGGATTTTTTTCGCGATTTTTTCGAAAAATTTTAATGCCTTTTCTTCGGTTCGTTTGTAGGTAATGGACATGCTGAACACGATTTTCCAGTTTATTTCGTTCAAATGCTAAAAATGCCCAAGATATGGCCTATTTTCCATTAATTTTGCCATTTTTGCCGTTTCCTCTACCATATTGAAACTATTTGCTGTATAATAATTTAGCCCAATTTCTTACGCATCTTTTGAGACAAAATTTGTGGAAATCGGTTGAAAATTGATCGAGCGGTGAATTAAAATGTAAGAGTCCTCCGGCGGATCGATGACTGTTGCGGTGGGATTCCTTAATTGAAAGCTTCCTAGTGCATACGGTATATGTGTTCCGACTAATTTTGGGACGCTAAATCGATTACTGCAAACTAGAAGTATCTGTGACGATCCGTTCAAAAGTTATGACATCGTGAAATATACGGAATGTGCGACAAAATCTATTTGCTGAAAATCGTTGATTTTCAAGTGAATCGAAAATTTCAAAGTGTGTCTGAAAGTGTTTTCCCTGCTGGTTGTGAATATACAAATTGCTTTTTGCTAACCGCTTTCGCTCGTGAGATATGGCCTGTTGTAATGGGCAAAATCGAGCGAAATTACGCAAAAAATGGTCGCTCGAGGCCAGAACTGCGGAACTAATTGATATTTTTAAGAAAATCTAAGCGCACCTGTAGGGAAATGACCTGCTAAAAACAATGCCGTAATCCGTTTATAATTATCTGCTACCGTTCTCGAGATATAGAATTTTGAATTCGAAATTCTGAAAAATTTGAATTCAGAATTTCGCTATGAAAACTTAAATCTTTCCAAACGATTTATACATCGGCTTGTTCGCCTTGTCGTCTAGTCTCAGTGTGCCAAAAATAATTTCGCTGGGATTTGTAGTTTCAGAGAAATTGGCAAAAAACCGAAAACGCAATTTTTTTCCTGATCAAAACGATGGATTTTTTTCGAAAAATTTTAAGGCCTTTTCTTCGGTTCGTTTGAAGGTAATGGACGTGCTGAACACGATTTTCCAGTTTATTTCGTTCAAATGCTAAAAATGCCCAAGATATGACCTATTTTCCATTATTTGCTATTTTTGGACGTTTCCTCTCACTTATTGAAACTATTTGCTATATAATAATTTAGCCCAATACCTTGCGCATGTTTTTAGACCACATTTATGGTAATCGGTTGAAAATTGACCGAGCGGTGAATTAAAATGTAAGAGTCCTCCGGCGGATCGACTGCTGGTGAAGTGGGATTTCTTAATTGAAGGCTTCCTAGTGCATACGGTATATGTGCTCCGACTAATTTTGGGACGCTGAATCGATCACTGCAAACTAGAAGTATCTGTGACGAGCCGTTCAAAAGTTATGACATCGTGAAATATGCGGAATATGCGACAAAATCTATTTGCTTAAAATCGTTATTTTTCAAGTGAATCAAAAATTTCAAAGTGTGTCTTAAAGTGTTTTCCCTGCTGGTTGTGAATATACAAATTTCATTTTGCTAGCAGATTCCGTTCGTGAGATATGGCTTGCTGTAATGGGAAAAATCGAGCGAAATTGCGCAAAAACGGTCGCTCAAGGCCAGAACTTGGAAAATTAATTGATATTTTTAATAAAATCTAAGCGCACCCGTAAGGAAATGATCTCCTGAAAACGATGCCGCAATCCATTTTTAATTATCTGCTACCGTTCTCGAGATATAGACTTATGAATTCGAAATTCTGGAAAATTTGAATTCAGAATTTCGCTATGAAAACTTAAATCTTTTCAAACAATTTATACATCGGTTTGTTCGCCTTGTCGTCTAGTCTCAGTGTGACAAAAATAATTTCGCTGGGATTTGTAGTTTCAGAGAAATTGGCAATAAACCGAAAACGCGCTTTTTTTTCTGATCAAAACGATGGATTTTTTTCGCGATTTTTTCCAAAAATTTTAAGGCCTTTTCTTCGGTTCGTTTGAAGGTAATGGACGTGCTGAACACGATTTTCCAGTTTATTTCGTTCAAATGCTAAAAATGCCCAAGATATGGCCTATTTTCCATTAATTTTGCCATTCTTTGCCGTTTCCTCTACAATATTGAAACTATTTGCTGTATAATAATTTAGCCCAATTTCTTACGCATCTATTGAGACAAAATTTGTGGAAATCGGTTGAAAATTGACCGAGCGGTGAATTAAAATGTAAGAGTCCAAAGTGTAAGTTTCAAAGTGCGAAAGTGTTTTCCCTGCTGGTTGTGAATATACAAATTGCATTTTGCTAGCAGCTTCCGTTCGTGAGATATGGCTTGTTGTAATGGGCAAAATCGAGCGAAATTATGCAAAAAATTGTCGCTTGAGGCCAGAACTTTGGAAACTAATTAATATTTTTAAGAAAACCTAAGCGCACCCGTAGGGAAATGACCTCTTGAAAACAATGCCACAATCCGTTTTTAATTATCTGCTACCGTTCTCGAGATATAGATCTATGAATTCGTAATTCTGAAAAATTTGAATTCAGAAATTCGCTATGAAAACTTTAATTTTTCCAAACAATTTATACGTGAATTTGTTCGCCTTGTCTTTTAGTTTTAGTGTGCCAAAAATAATTTCTCTGGGATTTGTAGTTTCAGAGAAATTGACAAAAAACCGAAAACGCATTTTTTTTTCTGATCAAAACGATGAATTTTTTTCGCGATTTTTTCGAAAAATTTTAAGGCCTTTTCTTCGGTTTGTCTAAAGGAAGTGTACGCGCTGAACACCATTTTCCAGTTTATTTCGTTCAAATGCTCAAAATGCCCAATATATGGCCTATTTTCTACTAATTTTGCTATTTTTGGCCGTTTCCTCTCACTTATTGCAACGTTTTGGTGCAGAATAATTTAGCCCAATTCCTCATGCATCTTTCGAGACCAAACTAGTGGAAATCGGTTGAAAATTGACCGAGCGGTGAATTAAAATGTAAGAGTCCTCCAGAGGATCAACGGCTGGTGCGGTGGGATTTCTTAATTGAAAGCTTCGTAGTGCATGCGGTATATGTGTTCCAACTAATTTTGGGACGCTGAATCGATTACTGCAAACTAGAAGTATCTGTGACGAACTGTTCTGAAGTTATGACATCGGGAAATATGCGGAATATGCAACAAAATCTATTTGCTTAAAATCGTTATTTATCAAGTGAATCGAAAATTACAAAGTGTGTCTGAAAGTGTTTTTCCTGCTGGTTGTGAATATACAAATTGCATTTTGCTAGCAGCTTTCGTTCGTGAGATATGGCTTATTGTAATGGGCAAAATCGAGCGAAATTACACAAAATTCGTTCGCCCGAGCACAGAACTGGGAAACTAATCGACGTTTTTCAGAAAATCTTAGCGCACCCGTAGGGAAATGACCTCCTGAAAACGATGCCGCAATCTGTTTTTACTTCTCTGTAATCGTTGTCGATATATAGACTTATGAAGTCAAAATTCTGGAAAATTTGAATTCAAGATTTCGCTATGAAAACTTGAATCTTTCCAAACAGTTTACACATCGATTTGTTCGTCTTGTCGTCTAGTTTCAGTATGCCAAAAATGATTTCGCTAGAATTTGCAGTTTCAGAAAAATTGGCAAAAAAACGAAAACGCACTTTTTTCCTGATCAAAACGATGGATTTTTTTCGCGATTTTTTCGGAAAATTTTATGGCCATTTTTTCGGTTCATCCGATGGAAATGGATGCGTTGAACACGATGTTCCTGTCTATTTCGTTCTAATGCTCAAAATGTAAAAAATATGGCTTATTTTGCCAATTTCGGCCGTTTCCTCAAACCTATTGCAATTTTTATTGCAAAATAATTTAGCCCAATTCCTCGCGCATCTTTCGAGACCAAATTTATGGAAATCGCTTGAAAATTGACCGAGTGATGAATTAAAATGTACGAGTCCTCCGGCGGATCGATGGCTTGTCCGGTGGGATTTCCTCATTAAAAGCTTCCAAGTACATGTGGTATATGTTCTCCGACTAATTTTGGGACTCTGAAGCGATTGCTGCAAACTAGAAGTCTCTCTGAAAATCCATTAAAAAGTTATGACATTGTGAAATCTGCGGAAAATGCGACTAAATGTATTTCCCAAAAATCCTTATTTTTCAATTGAATGCAAAATTTCAAAGTGTGTCTGAAAGAGTTTTCCCTGCTGGTTGTGAATATATAAATTGCATTTTGCTAGTCGCTTCCGTTCGCGATTTAACTGACAAAATCGATCGAAATTCCTCTTAATCTCTCATTCCAATAAACATTTCGACATATTTTCAACACAATTTCAACATTTCCTATTCTCTTTTCCTCAATTTCCTTTGAAGAATTTGTCTGTTTCCCGGCGAGTCGACGTTGTTGTGCAAACGCAATTACCCCATTACGATCCCGCTTGAAATTACCGCAAAAATCCTTTTGTGCCTCGCAAATTATCTCGAAAATGTAAACAAAGCGTTTGACCGAAAATTGCCCAAGCCATACGGTCTCCCTCCCTAATTGACTCAATCATCTACTTAGTTTCCCAAACAACGCCGTCTTACAAACATCTCCCAACAAAAAGAAACTCATTTAAATCGCGATTATTTCGCAGAAGAATGCGATTCACCGCGTTCATTAACCAAATTGGTTTGTTATAGTCAATTTGCTAATTTCTTGCAGATTGATGATAATCGCGTCATCTAATTAAGAACGAAATTTTTGCGAGGTTTTTCAAAGCAAGCATAAATGCAATTAAAAGACGTAATTAATTCAGTAATAATTAATTTAATCATTCAGTAATAATAATGATCTTAGATCAAGTTTTTTACTTTATGACTCATTAACTTTGCAATTATTTACGTTGACGTAATTTAAAGACCAAATTTGTTTTGCAATATTTTGTTGTTTTTAGATGAATTTGAGTAGTTTTTGTCAATTTCCAGCAACAATTTGCATAAAATTGAATGCAAATTGTTGCTGAACATTTGCAAACAATAGTCTGAGAGAATTCTTAGTCTTAGAATTCATCTAAAAACAACAAAATATTGCAGAACAAATTTGGTCTTTAAATTACGTCAATCATTGCAAAGTTATTGAGTTATCAAGAAAAAACTTGAAAATCAAATTTGGTTCGAGCATTCAAAGTTTACATTCGAACAAGAAGAATATATTAACGACGTAGACAAGAGGAGAAGGAAATTAGAGGGAAATTGAATAAGAGATTCTAATGTTTAAATTAAACTTCCTCTAACTATTATTCTATCTATTTGATTGGTTCTGCTTAATAGAAACCCAGACGACACGTGTTCCAACCGCACTGACACACAAAGATTTCATAGAATTTTATCTATTCACACACCAAAATGAACACATAAATACATTATTGTATGTAAAGGATGCCAATATTATAAGGCTTGGATTTTTTGCATACAATAAATAGATGTTTCTTTACAAAAAATAGCTGGAAAATACAAAATTCGGTTAATTCATACAAAAAACGGTTATTTCATCCAAAAAAGAGTGACTTCGTCCAAAATAAAAGGCTTGGATTTTTTTGCGTACAATAAATAGATGTTTCTTTACAAAAAATATCTGGAAAAATACAAAATTCGGTTTATTCATACAGAAACGATTACTTCATCCAAAAAAGGTTACTTCGTCCAAAATAAAATATAAACACCCAATAATCGATTGAATCTTACAAATAATAATGGTTTAGTACAATAATTGATGGATTTGTACAAAATAAAATCAATTCACCCAAAAAAAGGTTTAACTGTACAAAAAAGGTTGATCCATCCAAAATTTGATTGCTCTTTACAAACAATTTTTTTTTGTACATAATACAATTATTTCTCCACAATTAACTAATTTTACAAACAACGATTTGATTGCTTAAAATTTTATTTCAAACTAACGCGGCGCGGACGAAAGAGAGCACGCGGAATATAAATATACACTGAGAGAAAGAGAAAGAAACTAACGCGGCGTATAAAGTTTTCTGCCAAATTACTAATATCGAAACCTCGCTAAAGGAACTTCGTTACAAAAATAGGAAGTAACCGACGACTGTTTAAGCATAAAGATTTCTTCTTTCTGCCTCTCTCCTCTCTCCAATGGCGCTACAGCCCGAAGCGAGCCCTGGCCTCCCCCAAACGTTGTCTCCAGCGTTCCCTTTCCTCTGCCGCCGCCCGCCAGTTCCGCACCCCCAGCATCTCTCTCGCATCCCTTTTCACACTTTCCTCCCATCTCGCCCTTGGCCTGACCGCTTTCCTTCTACCTTCCGGCACTCTGAGTATTTGTCTCGGCACTGCTGTTGGAGCCATCCGGCACACATGTCCCGCCCATCTTAGCCTGCTTAGTTTTATGTGGGATACCACATCTGGGCTTTTGTATAACTGATATAGTTCGAAGTTCATCCTAATTCTCCAGCCCTCTTCGCTGTTAATTGCCCCATAAATTTTCCTCAGGATCTTTCGCTCAAAAATCTCCAGCATCTTTTCCGATTTCTGGGTCAGCGTCCATGCTTCGCTTCCATATGTGAGGATGGGTCGTATGATTGCTTTATATATATTACACTTCGTTTGTCTGCTAGCTAGCTTCGAGTTAAGGATGGATTTAAGAGTGAAGTATGCCCTGTTGGCTTGCATGATTCTATGTTGTACTTCCACCCCTTCGTCGTTCTGATCCGTGACGGTTGATCCCAGATATTTAAAGTTGTTGACGACTTCTACAGTGTACTCTCCCATATCCAGATTATTTACTGCTTGTACTGGCGCTCCCGGTCTTACCATCATTACTTTTGTTTTATCCTTGTTTATTGACAGACCTATCTCCTTGGCTCTCTTCTCCATTTTACCGTAAGCATCTTTCATTGCCGTTAGCGATCTACCGATGATGTTTAGGTCGTCAGCATAGCCCAAAAGTTGCGTGGATTTATTGTAGATGGTACCGTTGCATTCTATCTGAGCTTTCCTTATAGCTTTTTCGAGCGTGATGTTAAATAATATGGGTGATAGACTGTCTCCTTGTCTCAGACCTGTAATGGTTTCAAACTTGTGCGATGTCGTTTTTTGGATACCGACTTGGTTCCAAGTCTTTTTTAACGTACAATTTACCAATTTAATGATCTTTTGTGGTATCTCGAATTCTTCCATTGTCTTCATGAGAGTTCTTCTATCGATAGTACCATACGCTTGTTTAAAGTCTACGAAGACCTGGTATGTGCTGATGTTCATTTCCCATGTCTTTTCTAGTATTTGTCTGAGTGTAAACATTTGGTCAGTCGTCGACTTTCCTTTCCGGAAACCTGTCTGATACTGTCCTATAATGCTCTCTGCGTACGGTTGGAGTCTTCGTCCGATTATTAATAAAAGCACCTTGTAGGCCGTGTTAAGAAGAGTTATACCACGATAGTTCTTGCACTCCAGTTTGTTTCCTTTCTTGTAGATAGGGCATATCATCCCCTCCCGCCATTCCTCGGGTATCTCTTCTGTCCTCCAGATTCTTCCTATCAGCTGGTGTAAAGCACAGTTCAGAGCGTCTCCTCCCATTTTGATCATTTCAGATGGTATCATGTCCGGTCCCGGTGCTTTGTGGTTCTTTAGTGCCTTTATCGCCTCGCTTATTTCTCTTTGTGATGGTTCGTTATCTTCTCTCAGATCTCTTACTTCTGGTGTGTGAATTGGGTCGTCTTCAGCTGTTTGTCCGGTTAATTCCACTCGTAGAGAGGTATTCAGGAGTTCGTTAAAATATTCCGTCCATCTACCTACCACTTTACTTTCTTCAGCTAGTAATGTGCCCTCTTTACTGTTGATTATTGTTGCTCTGGGCTGAAATCCATTTCGCAGGTTGTTCACTATCTTGTAGCATTCTCTAATTTCGTGTTTCTCTTGGTGGTGTCCTATCTGTGCCACCTGGTCGTTAAAATGGGACCGTTTCTTCTTCCGAAATAATTTGGATGCTTCCTTTCTTTGCTTGTTGTATTCAGCTTGTTTGGCTCTCGTGGGTCTCTGCAAATTCTCTGCCCTAGCTTTCTGTTGTTTCTCGCGTGCTTCTTCACACTCTGCATCGTACCATTGGTTTCGTTTTTTCCTATGGACTTTCCCGAGAGCCTCCTCTGCCGATTCCTTAATTCCCTTTGCAATTTCCGTCCATTGTTCTTCAATACTATGATTTGCCGTCAACACTCCTAGTTTTTCGGCGATATTTTCTTCGTATCGTAGCCTTACCCTGGTTAAGTTCAGTTTTTCCACATCCCATTTTTCTATTCCGCTGTTTGCTGGCTTTTTCGAGTTGGCTAGCCTTTGTTTTAATTTAATCCTCACCAGGTAATGGTCCGAGTTGCAGTCTGCCCCTTTGCAGCTTCTGACGTCCTGTATGCTGGACCTTGTATTTATTAAGGGGATTAAGGGGGTAACTTATGGGATCTTGTGTTTATTAAGACATGGTCTATTTGATTGAGTGTCCTTCCGTCTGGTGATCTCCATGTCATCTTGTGGATGTCTTTATGTGGGAATAGCGTACTGCTGATTACAAGGTTTCTAGATGCTGCTAGGTCCACTAGTCTCTGTCCATTGTCGTTAGTATTTTCGTGTAGGCTGTGTTTTCCAATCGTGGGTCTGTATACGTCTTCTTTCCCTATCTTAGCATTGAAATCCCCCAAGATCATCTTTACGCCGTTGTTGTGTGTCGAATCGAATAGCCTTTCTAGTTTTGCGTAGAAGATCTCTTTTTCGTCGTCTGTTTTCTCTTCGCTCGGTGTATGTACGTTAATTATTGTCAGATTGAAGAGCTTCATTCTTATTCGGATCATGCAGAGTCTGGCATCTACTGCTTGGAAGTCCATAATATCCTTCCCTACACTTTTCTTGAGTATGAAGCCTGTTCCTAACTTGTGCGCCTTCCCATTATTACTGCTTTTACATATCCTATATTTTCCTATATCCATGATGCCGCTATCGCTCCAGTTGGTCTCCTGTAGTGCCACTATGTCGAGTTTGTATCTCTCCATTTCGTTTGTTAAGGCTTTTAGTGCACCTATCTGGTAGAGGCTCCTTACATTCCATGTTCCCATCGTAATTTCTTTCGATTTCCTTGTGCATTGCTGTGGTCGTTGCCGAGTAGTCAGTCCAGTCCGAGGCACGTTTGGTGGTTTCGTAACGGTTTCTTTTTTTTCTATGGATGAGTTGTTGGCCCATCGCAAAACCCCCTTTTCGGAGGACCATTTCACCCGCTCTCGTTGGCCCTGACCGCGCTTTCCATACGGGTTGGTTACCGCATCTCCAGCTTGGTTGCTCAGGTTACCAGGGTTCACCACGTGGAGGTGAGAGTCGGACTTGGGTAGGAGAGGCTATGCTACAATCTCTTCCTGTGCGATTGTCGTGCGGTTGCGCATACACTACCCTTTGAACCCCTTCTTCTTTCTGCCGCCTTTCTTAAAAATGTGAGATAGAAATCCGAGAGAAACGGAAAACGGATGATTTTACAATTATTATAATTCACAGTTATTTATTGTCATATTTGGCCTTTCATTTTAGTGTTAACTCTGATACATAATTTTTCTACGAGCTAATCTACTCATCAATATGGGGGGGGGGGGGTGTCGGTGATAGACATTGCAGTTGTTAACGACTCCGCGAGGCGCAAGAAATTAGAGAGATGGAGATCGGAGTGAAAGGTGCATCTGACCATATGATAATACTGATCACGTTAAAGCAGCAGGTAGAAGAGGGGTCCAGGAAAGAAAAATGGGTTACCAGGTGGGTTAGCGGCGCGACGGAGCTGTTTAAATTAAGAATGGAGGCAATTGACTGGGGTAATTTAAAAGATATAGATATGATAACCGAGGAAATGGAAACAGCAATGGTCAGGAGGAAAGTCACAGAAGGAACAGTGGGAAGGTTATGGGCGGATAAGAAATTCATAAGGGAGAAACAAAAATATAGAGAGGCGACGAGAAGGTGGAGAGAGGGTACCGGTGACAATGAACTGTGGTTAAGTAGGAGAGCGGACTTACAAAACCTGGAGAGGAGAAAGAAAGAAATGTGGGAGAGAAGAGAGCGACAACGAATACTGGAGATTAAAACTGAAGCGCCGCGGTAGAAATATTTAAAGGAGAAGAGCGGAAAGAAGGAGCGAATTCCAGACAGTATACCTAAGGAAGCCTGGTTAAGGCACTATATGGTTCTATTGGAAGGAGTGGAGATAATGGTGGATCGAGGGAAAGACAGTGTTAGAAGGGAGCAGACTGTTGAAGAAGTAGGTGAAGAAGAAATTACTGCCGGAGAAGTACACCAGGTAATTGCAGCCTTAAAGCAGAAGAAAGCGGCGGGACCGGACGGAGTAGGAAATGAAGCGTGGAAGTTGATACTAGAGAAATGTATCGACAAGCTTACGGAGGAGTTCAACAAGATATGGAAAGGGACAAAGGGTATCCCAGAGAGTTGGAAATAGGGGATAATACAGCCAATCCACAAAAATGGGGACAAGGAAAGGTTGGAGAATTACAGGGGGATCATGCTGATGAACTCTTCCTACAAAATGTTCGCCAAGATTCTAGAAGGGCGGTTGAGAAAAGAGGCGGAGGAAAAGCAATTAATACCAGAGGTGCAAGCAGGATTCAGAGAGGGAAGAGGCACAGTCGAGCAACTCATAATGCTTAGATTTATAATTGATCAGGAAATTAGATCTGTGAGCCTTTTTGCTCTTTTTATCGACCTGAAAGCAGCGTATGATTCCGTAGATAGAGGGAGATTGTATGAATGTTTGCTTAAAAAGGGTATTTCGGAGAGGGTGAGGAGGAATGTAAGGAAGGTATATAGTAAAACGGTGTGTAATAATCAGGGTGAATGAGTTTGTAACGGAATATTTAGAGATAAAAAAGGGCCTGAGGCTGGATGTCCCCACGCTTTTCACTCTCTATGTGGCTGATTTGGAAAGTGTTTTGTCTTTGCTGGAGGTGTGGTGGTAGGGAGAACAAAGGTGGGGAGTTTAGGTTATACGATGATGATGAACTTGTATTTGCCAAGACAGCTGGGGAATTGAGAGAGGTGATTGAAAGTGTGAGAGGGTTTTTTGAAAGGAGAGATTTGAGGGTGAATGTGGGAAAAACTAAATGGATGCGGTTCAAAAGAGGCGGGAAGTTCAAGAAAGAGAGGTTTGAATGGAGAGGGAGGGAAATCGCGGAGGTGCAAGGGTATCTGGGGTATGTATTTGGAAATGGAGGTAGCAATAGAGAACATGTGGAGTATGTAGCGAAGAAAGCGTGGGTGGCAGCTGGGCGAGTCTGGAATAAATGGAGGAATACATTCGAAAGAAACTTCAGGGCGGCTGAGATGGTGTGGAAGGTGTGTTCGAGAAGCATTTTATTGTATAGCGCAGAAGTCTGGGGGACGAGAGAGGAGGAGAGGATAGAGAGAGTCCAGTTAAAGTTTTTCAAAGAAATGCTGAAGCTTGATAGGTCGACACCTGGTTACATCGTCGCCCAGGAGGTGAATGCGTGCAAGGTGGCAGTCTTGGCTGCAAGAAAGGTCATGAATATAAGGTGAGTGAAATGGGAGATGAAAGGTTAATTTTTTTTAGAATGGTAAATCGAGTGGGAGGAGGCGGTATGAAAGGGAGTGACTGGGGTAAGAAAAAGAGGAAATTGTATGAAAGAGGTGGTATATATGTTGAGGGGCTCGAAACGCTAAACCAGGAAAGGGCAGGGTGGGCCGAAAGGTTGGTAGAACGTTTGCAAGAAGTAGACCTATAGGAGCGGCAAAAGCAAAATAGAAAGTAGTAATTTTCATAAAGGGTATGTAAAGATACAGGTACATGGGCGGTTACCAACCTATTTAAGTGTAAATCAAGAGGACGATGCACAAGTCATGTTAGCAAGGTATAGGTATGGATGTGAGGAACGTGGAAGAAGATACTGGATGAGTGAGGTTTTTTGTTTTTTTTTGGCACTTATGGGGTCGTTTGATAAGTTTCCAGGCACGTCGGTTGTTCTGCTTCATATCCAAATCTTCCATCATCGTTCGCCACTTATCGGAGTTTGCTCTAGAGATTGCTTGCATCAGATCTTCACCCGTATTTATCATATCCTCAAAGAAGGGGTCCTCCTCATATAGGGTTCGGTACCTCTTCAACAGGTCTGCGGATTCTGGAGTAAGACCTGGTATGTATTCGGTTCTGCATCCCCTTGAGATGTGTTTTCTTGATGTGTCTCTTGACGATATCGATAAAGCATCATAGTTTTCGGGCTTTGCTTCCAGGGAGGTGATCTCGTGGTTCAGGACAGCTGCAAGCTTATTCCATCTTGCCTTCCTGAAATTAAATCGCCTTTTGAACTATTTCAGGCCTCACTGCTGCATAGATTACGCATGTAATGGAACGTTGCTGTGTTTTTTGGAGTGAATATTCTACATGTTTTGTTGATAGGGGAACAAGTTTGTCCGGGACAAATATGTTATCCGAGCCTATATTCAACAGCGACCGCTATTGATACACGGTCTGAGCTTGGGGTCGTGTATCAGGTGCAAGTTCGTGTGCTCTGCCCAGTTCTCCAGTTAAGCTCCATTTTCGATGGTATTTAATGTTACACAATTTACATGTAAAATAACGATGGTATTTCTTAACTGAAAGCTTCCCGGGGAATATTATATACGTTTTCCGACTAATTTTGGGACGCTGAATCGATTGGTGAAGACTAGAAGTCTCTATGGTGAGCGGTTCAAGTTATGACAGCGTCAAATCAGTAGGAAATGCGTGATTGTGTACAGCGAAAAAATATATAAAATTTGTTTATTCGTAACTTTAGAGCGAAATAAACTGGAAAACCGTTTTCAGCACTTCGATTTCCCTCGTGTAACCAAAAAAAAATCAAGAAAAAAATTTGCAAAAAAAAATTCAATAAAAATTTTCCATCATTTCGTTCGAAAAATATATGCTTTTTCTGTTTTTTTCGATTTTTTAAAAAACGGTAAACAGCAGCTAAATCATTTTTGGCACACTGAAACTACACGACTAGACGAGCAAGTCTATGTATGAATTGTCTGGAATGATTTAATAATTCGTCGTGAAATTTCAAACTGAAATTTACCCGATTCTCGATTTGCTAGGTAGATATCTCGGAAACTGTTGCTGATAATCAAAAACAGATTGCGGCATCGTTTTCAGAAGGTCATTTTCCTATTGATACACTAAGAATGACCGCGTGAAATTCAGGACTTTCCGAGATCTCTACTCGAGCGCCGAAATTTGTTAAAAATTTCTTCAATTTTTGCGGGCGAAAGTGAACCGAAAGAGCTAGCGAAATAGAATTGTCATATCTGTAATCAGCAGCAAAAATGCTTTCAGAAACGTTTTTTAATTTGGCTGTGACTCAAAAAATAACTATTTTGAAAAAATCGATTTTCTCGCATTTCGTCGTTTCCGCGGTCTAGACTTCCCGAGTCGATGGTATTTCTTAACTGAAAGCTTCCTAGGGATTATTATATACGTTCTCCGACTAATTTTGGGACGCTGAATCGTTTGGTGAAGACTAGAAGTCTCTGTAGTGAGCGGTTCAAAAGTTATGACAGCGTTACATCAGTAGGAAATGTGTGATTGTGTACAGCGAAAAAATTTATAAAATTTATTTATTTGTAACTTTAGAGCAAAATGAAGTGGAAAACCGTTTTCAGCACTTCGATTTCCTAAGTGTAACCAAAAAAAAAATCACGAAAAAAATTCCAAAAAAATTTCAACCAAAATTTTCCATCATTTCGTTCGAAAAATACATGCTTCTTCGGTTTTTTTTGATTTTTTCGAAAACGGTAAAAAGCAGCGAAATCATTTTTGGCACACTGAAATTACACGACAATACGAATAAGACGATGTATAAATTGTCGGGAAAAATTCAACAATTCCTCGTGAAATTTCAAACTGAAATTGACCCGATTCTCGATTTGCTAAGTACATATCTCGGTAACGGTTGCAGATAATCAAAAACGGATTGCAGCATCGTTTTCAGAAGGTCATTTTCCTATTGATACACTAAGATTCTCGGCGGGAAATTTACGACTTTCCGAGATCTCTACTCGTGCGCCGAAATTTGTTAAAAATGTCTTCAATTTTTGCAGGCGAAAGTGAACCGAACGAGCGAGCGAAATATAATTTGCATATCTGTAATCAGCAGCAAAAATGCTTCCAGAAACGTTTTTAAATATTACTGAAACTCAAAAAATAACGATTTTGAAAAAATCGATTTACTCGCATTTCGGCGTTTCCGCGGTCTAGACTTCCCAAATCGATGGTATTTCTTAACTGAAAGCGGCCCAGGGATTATTATATACGTCTTCCGACTAATTTTGGGACGATGAATCGATTGGTGAAGACTAGAAGTCTCTGTGGTGAGCAGTTCAAAAGTTATGACAGCGTCAAATCAGTAGGAAATGTGTGATTGTGTACAGCGAAAAAAAATATAAAATTTGGTTATTTGTAACTTTAGAGCGAAATAAACTAGAAAACCGTTTTCAGCACTTCTATCGGCCTCGTCAAACCAAAAAAAAATCACGAGAAAAAATTGCAAAAAAAATTTCAACAAAAATTTCCCAAAAGTTTCAAAAAATATATGCTTTTTCGGTTTTTTCAATTTTTTCCAAAACGGTAAAGAGCAGCGAAATCCTTATGGGCACACAGAAACTACACGACAAGACGAACAAGTCGATGTGCAAATTGTCTTGAAATATTCAATAATTCGTCGATAAATTTCAAACTGAAATTTACCCGATTCTCGACTTGCTAAGTGGATATCTCGGAAACGGTTGCAGATAATTAAAAACAGATTGTGGTATCGTTTTCAGAAGGTCATTTTCCTATGGATACACTAAGATTGTCCGCGGCAAATTCACGACTTTCCGAGATCTCCACTAAAGCGCTGAAATTTCATAAAAATGTCTTCAATTTTTGCAGGCGAAAGTGAACCGAAAGAGCTAGCGAAATATAATCTGCATATCTGTAATCAGCAGCAAAAATGCTTTCAGAAACATTTTAAAATTTTGCTGTGACTCAAAAAATAACGATTTTGACAAAATCGATTTTGTCGCATTTCGGCGTTTCCGCGGTCTAGACTTCCCGAGTCGATGGTATTTCTTAGCTGAAAGCTACCCAGGGAATATTATATACGTTCTCCGATTAATTTTTGGACGCTGAATCGATTGGTGAAGACTAGAAGTCTCTGTAGTGAACGGTTCAAAAGTTATGACAGCGTTACATCAGTAGGAAATGTGTGATTGTGTACAGCGAAAAAATATATAAAATTTGTTTGTTTGTAATTTTAGAGCAAAATGAAGTGGAAAACCGTTTTCAGCACTTCGATTTCCTATGTGTAACCAAAAAAAAATCACGAAAAAAATTTGCAAAAAAATTTTCAACAAAAATTTTCCATCATTTCGTTCGAAAAATATCTGCTTTTTCGGTTTTTTTCGATTTTCTCAAAAACGGTACAAAGCAGCGAAATCATTTTTGGCACACTGAAACTACACGACAATACGAACATGCAGATGTATAAATTGTCCGGAAAAATTCAACAATTGGTCGTGAAATTTCAAACTGAAATTTACCCGATTCTCGATTTGCTAAATACATATCTCCGAAACGGTTGCAGATAATCGAAAACGGATTGCGGCTTCGTTTTCAGAAGGTCATTTTCCTATTAATACACTAATATTCTACGCGAGAAATTCATGACTTTCCGAGATCTCTACTCGAGCGCCGAAATTTGTTAAAAATTTCTTCAATTTTTTCAGGCGAAAGTGAACCGAAAGAGCTAGCGAAATATAATTGGCATATCTGTAATCAGCAGCAGAAATGATTTCAGAAACGTTTTTAAATTTTGCTGTAACTCAAAAAATAACGATTTTGACCAAATCGATTTCCTGGCATTTCGGATGAAATTGATCGTTGATTATGAGGAACAGAAGTCATTGCAGTCATTGAAAAGTTTTCCCTTGATTTTGGACCAAACTAAGAGTAGTAGAATTTTTATTAGATTTTCATAAATACCGTTATATGAATTATGAACTAAACTTTGATAAACTATAAAGTTGTTGCAAGATTTAGAGTTTCAGTAGAAATAATCGAAAATAGAACGCGAAGAAGAACTAGTTTTGTAGTTTCTCTATTGATTTTTTAGCTCTCGGTTAATCTTCCATGGAGATTTTTTAATATTGGTGAAATATAATATTGGGAAAATATAAACTTATTAATGACGAAATATAGCCTGAATATATAAATATATTCAAGCTCATCGTAGCTCTATATTATAGTCTATTATATATAATTAATCTATATGCATATTAAGTCTTAATAAGACTACAAAACAAATGTTATATTGAAACACAGAATTCACAGATTTCATAATCAAACAGCAGCGATCGAAACCAGCTCAGAGGGCACACCAAGAAAGTGTCCAAGGACAGACGTTTCAGGCTGTGTCGTGTGAGCTTTCTGAGCAATAGAGCAGTGTAGATCTGGAAACGACCGCACCAGGTTACTGTCACGCACCTCGCTGATCTCCTTCAAAAACTGTTTAGACAACAACCTTCACACCATAAATAAGGAACTGCTGACTGTAAGAAATATGCATAGGCATGGGAGGTTAGCCCAAATCCCATTTAGGACAGTAACATGATGTAATCATTATTTGACAAGCAATGTCGCGTGACATCGCGTAGCTGAATGTCGAGTATATGAGAATCGGCCTTTATATGTTACAATTATCTAAATTCAAGATTGATTCCCATATGCGCGACACTCAGCCACGCGACGTCGTGCGACATGACTTGTCAAATAATAATTACATTGTTTTAAATGGGCACGTTCTCACTATGGCTACGCGACAGCTGTGCGACGTGCCCAAATAAAACAATATAATTATTATTTGACAAGTCATGTCGCACGACGTCGCGTGGCTGAGTGTCGCGCATATGGGAATCATTCTTTAATTTAGATAATTGTAACATATAAAGGCCGATTCTCATATACTCGACATTCAGCTACGCGATGTCACGCGACATTGCTTGTCAAATAATGATTACATTGTTTTAAATGGGCACGTCGCGTAGCCATAGTGAGAACGTGCCCATTTAAAACAATGTAATCATTATTTGACAAGCGATATCGCGTGACGTCGCGTAGCTGAATGTCGAGTACATGAGAATCGGCCTTTATATATTACAATTATCTAAATTAAAGATTGATTTCCATATGCGCGACAATGTGCGATGTCGCACAAAGTCGCGTAGCTGATTGTGAGTGTCGCGCATATGGAAATCGATCTTTATACGTTTTTAGACAAATTTTCAAGGTTTTGCACCAAATGGATCGCATTTTATTTAGGAATTTTTAGGAAAACGGAAAACAGGTAAAGAAAACATCTTTAAGCACAAATTATCCGAAACAAAACATTATTTTATCAAATATTCTGCAAATTGCTAATCTCAAACGGAACTAATAAATTAGAATTTCCTTTGCTGCAGGAAGCCAACGATTATTAACGTCGCTTTATAATTAACTGTTTTAAAACTCTTACGAAATCAATTAAGTTTTACTTTATTATTTAAAAAAAAGTTTAAACAAGGCAATTGAGTAATTCCAACGATTTTGTTTGAATTTGGCGCTCGTTTAATAATTTAGTAACTTTTAACTCTTTGGTGTTGGTCGTTGTTTAGTCGTGGTTATCATTGGTTGTTGTTTAGTGATTTTTGCCAACAAGGATCTCTCAAGCTTAAATTACAAAAAAGTAATTTGAGGAAAAAGCTTGTGTTCTTAATAGATTGAGTTAAGAAGCGATGTCGGAAAGTTTAAACAACGCAATCAACTCGTTCTCATGAGTTGTTTGAATTTAGCGCTTCAATTATCTGTTTGGTAGCTTTAAACTTTTTAGTGTTGCCCACCATGTTTTTAGATGTTTATCAACAAGGAGGTGTCAACAGAAGAATTAATTTGAAGAAAATGTTTTGTTGGTTAACGAATTAATGATGAGGAAGGAGAAGACGGCGGATAATTGCAGACCTTATAAATTATAAGTATCAAATTTTAGCTTATTATATTTTTTGAGTTTGGAGATCCGGTGAGAATTTCAATTTATCTTTACAGCTCATCAGATTCTGAGCTTGACTGGGATCAGTTTTGAAAGGAAAAGCATTATTGTAAGTAAAACACACAATAAACTGACACTAAAACATATATATATATATATATATATATATATATATATATATATATATATAAAGTTTAGAAAAATTCTAATGAGTTCATGAGTATGTACTCAAATTATAGATCATATACAAAAGGGGGGGAGGGTTAAAGACAAAAGCATGGGAAATTAGACAGTCTATAAAGAAAAAACGCTAGTCACTTTTAGCACTGGATGTAATTGATGATACTCAACACAGTGAGCCGCTACGCTGCGTCAAAGCAAGCGACTGTGTAACGGTCAAGACCTAAAAATGTCAGGGGCTGAAAGCCGGGAGTTCTTTATAAAAGCAAATGAAACCTAATTGAAGAGCATTTTTCCTGACTATAACTGAAACATCTGAATCTATAAATAATTATTAAAGTTATTAAATATCCGCTTACAACGGATGCATTAATAGATACAAACCCAGAACAAAAGACGAATGGCCAACACGGCCGCCATCATATACTGACACCGGAAAACAATTGACAATGGTCAAGTTAACAGTGGTCAATAGTTAACAGTGACAACGGTCTCGTGTCAGTATATGATGGCGGCCGTGTTGGCCATTCGTCTTTTGTTCTGGGTTTGTATCTATTAATGCATCCATTGTAAGCGGATATTTAATAACTTTAATAATTATTTATAGATTCAGATGTTTCAGTTATAGTCAGGAAAAATGCTCTTCAATTAGGTTTCATTTGCTTTTATAAAGAACTCCCGGCTTTCAGCCCCTGACATTTTTAGGTCTTGACCGTTACAGTCACTTGCTTTGACGCAGCGTAGCGGCTCACTGTGTTGAGTATCATCAATTACATCCAGTGCTAAAAGTGACTAGCGTTTTTTCTTTATAGACTGTCTAATTTCCCATGCTTTTGTCTTTACGACATTAACCCTCCCCCCCTTTTGTATATATATATATATATATATTTTATTTTATTTATTTATTTACGGGTAGCACCCAATTCGAAACTATGTTTTTATAAAGGTATATGATACATGAATACTTATATTCCACTTTGGCTTTTAGTATGAGCTACCCCGGTATCGCATATTTTGCATTCATTCGGGGTGGGCAGCCCGGACGGTTAATGAAAACCGCCCTAGTAACTAAGGGTAAACCTAAAAACTATACGAATGAACATAATGCGATGGCAATCTTCGTTTCAAGCTACTTTCGGAGATATTAAAAAAATCCACTTGAATTTCGTTAGCGTTCGATATAATTCTGGCTAATGGTGAATGTTTTCCATAATTGCATCTGTGGAAATCAATTGCAAAAGTCTGTGTGTTTCGAGTTACTCTAGATGGAACATGTAGGCCAATTAAGGACAGGAGATGTGGACAATCAGCATTATAGTTCAAAATCTTATGTAGCAATCTAATGTCTGCATAAACTCTATGAGTGCTGAGTTTCTCTATTTTTGTTGTATTGCGAACTTCTCTCAGTGAGTTTTGAATTAAAGGTATATTCAATTTATAGGCTAAATATCTAAAAAATTTGTTCTGAGTTTTTTCTATATTATTTATATGGATTTCATATGTTGGTGACCATACACATGAACAATACTCCAATATTGATCTAATCAAAGAATAATAAAGAGTTTTTATGGAATCGACATTAGTGAATTCTCTTGTGGTCCTGCACACAAAGCCCAGCATTTTTGTTGCCTTATTGACAACCTGCTCAAAGTGGAGATGAAAATTAATCTTGGTGTCAAAAAGAACACCGAGATCCCGAACAAAGTTTGCTCTTGTGAGAGGTTCACCTTCAATATTATACCCAAATTCAATATGTTCAAGTGATCGATAAAAAGACATAACATTGCATTTGTTTACATTCAACTCCATGTAATTTTCAGTGCACCATTTGACAATTGAAGTAAGGTCCTTTTGAACATTTTCACAATCTTGTTCATTGTTGACATGGCTAAAGATCATCTGCGAACAGCAAAAATTTTGAATGTTTAATTATTCCTTCAATATCATTGATGAATATATTGAACAAGAAGGGGCCCAGATGGCTTCCCTGTGGTACTTCTGAAGTGACGTGAATCTCCTCCGATGTGAAACTCTTGACTTCTACATATTGATTTCTGTCTCAAAGATAGCTTGCGAACCAGTTCTGTAAATTTCCATGAAACCCTATCGCTTCTAATTTCTGAAGCAAGACAGTATGATTAACTGTGTCGAATGCTTTGGAAAAATCTGTGTAAATTACATCTACTTGATGCTTCTGTTCCAGGGCACTCAACACAAATTGTGTTATTGTTAACAAATTTGTAGTTGTTGATTTACCCATGCAAAAACCGTGCTGCTCTTGTATAATAACTTGGTTTAGTGGGGTTTTATTTGATCACAGATCAGACTCTCTAATAATTTTGGGATTGCACTCAGAATTGTGATCGGTCTATAATTTTGTATGTTTGCTTTATCTCCCGACTTGAAGATTGGGGTGATAAAACTAGATTTCCACAAAAGTGGAAATTCCCCTAAGTTCGATGATGAATTAAATAGATGGAACAAAGGTTTTGCCAAGGTAAATCTACATTTCTTCAATAACAATGGAGCTATTCCATCTGGTCCTGGACCTTTATTGGAGTCTAATTGGTATAATTTATTCAATCTGGTTTCCAAGCTGAAATTACAGGAACTCATATCTATAGTTTTATCACATTTGAATCCTAACAAATTTGCATTAGCAGTGTCCTGTTTGTAGACTGATTGAAACTGGCGTGCAAAGCCATTAGCTATTTCATTTCCTGTTGTACATGATTGTTCTCCTAAGTACATAGTATCTGGTAAGCCATGATTTTTCTTTTTATAGTTTACAAAATTCCAGAAATGCTTTATATTCCTACCTACGTTATTTTCCGTACATTTTATATAGTTATCATAACATTCTTTACTCATTATTTTACACTGTTTTCGAAGTTCAGAAAAAATTAAATAATCATCCCAGCTGTTACTAATTTTATAACTTTTATGAGCTTTTTTCTTTTCAAATATCAAATATTTCATATCGTTGTTAAACCAACAAGGAAATTTAGGCTTGCTAAAGCGAATATAGGGAATGAAATTGTTTATTCCTGTATATAAAATATTATAGAACATTTCTGTAGCATTATTGATGTCTGTTATACTGCCTAGCTGATTGTCCCAGTCTACAGTGGACAAGTAGAAGTTTAGTCCAATGTAATCTCCTCTTTTGAAGTTGAAACAAGAGTTGTCAAATTTCAGATCGTTGAAATCTTTGTTCAAGGTAATTGATGAGACTGTGGCTGGATGATATGGATCACAAGGCAGCAAACAGTCATCAGCAATTTCTACAGTGATAATGTCTTTATCTTTCGTGAATATCAAGTCTAGCATAACACCAAAACAATTTTTAATGGAATTTGATTGAAAGAGATTATGAAATGCTAGAGATTCAACAAGCATTTGAGCTGCATTATTATTATTATATATAGCAGATACGCCCAATTCGTCATTATACCATTCAACATTTGGTAAGTTATAGTCACCATACAGAAGCAGTTTTGTTTCGGGAAATCTCTCTATCACACTATCTACAGTTGCACAATGATCTTCATATAACTCCTGACGAGAGCTGGGTGGAAGATAGATCCCACCAATAATTAGATCTTCACCGTGAGTAGATACCTTGACAAATATTTGTTCCACGTTATTCACGTTGATAGTTATGACATTACTGGAATAATGCTTCTTCACCGCTACAAGAACGCCTCTGCCTCTGGATTTTTGACTTGTTAGTATTGACCGATCTTTCCTGTATAAATCATATTGCGACAAACCAAGTTCCTCATCATGAATATTTTTGTAGAGCCAAGTCTCAGTGAAAACAATAACATCATAGTCACTGATAGCTGCATTAAGTTCTAATGTCGTAATTTTAGTTCTGATACCTCTAACATTTTGATAGTATACGCGCAATATGTTCTGTTCAATCTGGGGGCTGCCCGTAGAATTTAGTTTTTTCTTTGAGAAGTGTTAGAGACAATTTTCGGCATTCCCTGTATGTATCGAATGGTTAGATTGTTTTCTCCTTTCTCAGTCCTATCATTAAGTTGTTGGCGAAGATTTCTGAGATGGTTCCTCTGATTAAGAGTTAAATCAGAGCTGACTCTAATTTCTGGAAGGTTTATTTTGTTTTTATTTCATATATTGTTCATATTTCATCATCACTACTGTCAAGAACAACTTTTACAGGTCGGGAGGATTATTGTTTTTGCCAACACGAAAGACTACTTTGATGTGTAGTTGTGGATCTAAGGCATGCAATATATCATTGACTTTGGAATTGTCATCATCAATTTTGCCTTTTGTTGTAACTGCATTGGACTCGGGAACGTTGTACATCATTATATTGTTGGATCTTTTCCTGCGTTCTTCCAGTTCATGGACTACTGAATCAAAATCAGTTTGCTGTTCTGGAGAAGTTTTAGCTTGTTTAATTGTGGTGAGTTCATCAGCAAGCTCACTCATTTTTTGTTCAAGAGTTTCAATTTGTTTTTTCATAATTGGCAACAATCTAAGCCCTTCTTGGCAGTCACTGCAAAAATATTTGAGTACTCTTTTATTTTTTAGCTGCATACATCTAACTTCAGAAGAAGTGAGCTCAGCGCATATGTAGTGCATTCTTGTGGAACACCCATCACATTGACAAGAATCATCGTCATTGCATCCTTTATCACACTTGAAGCATTGCATGATTCCTTGTTTAAAAATATTAGGCACGCCCTGCTGAATGCTCGTATTCCTTTTTACAGGTCGTTATTTTTTGCAGAGTGATAAAAAATTGTTTGTGTTGAACTCACTGGATTTTGATACCTGATATTTGTTTAGATTATTTCACTATTGCATTAATTTTTGCTAATCACTAATCTTCTGATAGCTGGAATTTATTATAAATAAATTTATACTTTAATATACAGTATAAATTATCTCGTTAATTTTGAAGAGCTGATAATCAAATTGAGGTTAGAGCAACATACTGCTCTAACCATATACTTGTTTCATATATATATATACTCTAAACATACTTGTTTCATATATATATATATATATATGTATATGAAACAAGTTAGACATACAAAATTTTTCCTCGTAAAAATTATGTAAAAATTATGTATTTTAAATGGGGTGGGGTTATAGGGAGAGAGGTTTATGGCGAGGGACAGAGGGTTAACATTGGATTGGTGTTAGTGAGAAGAAAAAATTGTGTAAAAACAATGTGAAAAAAAATGAATTGGTTTTTATTTCGAAATGTCAAATTAATTTATTGTCAAATTTTCTTTTTATTTGTGGGATTTAAAAAATATATATAGTAATATAATAATATGTGGGATTCTATATAGAAGAGTAACAACCTCGTTAAAAAACCTGGGTCCATCTGGCTCCGGATGGTAGCACCCTGTAAGGGCCCCTGCCTAGGGTTACTAGGTGAAAAATGGTCAACGGTCTTGCCAGCGGAAGAGGATTCTTAAATTCCCAACGCTGGATGGAGCGGAAGAGCCGGGTGGTTACACCAATAAAAATCCGCTTTGTGTCTGTCTTAGATTAAGCGACAAAGTGGTCAGCGTCTGTTCACCAGTGGTGCGGCTGTCAGAACATCTTCTTGATTTCAACAATCAAGTCGTTACCTTGTGATCTTCTTCGTGTTGATCACCTCATCTTTATCTTCAACTTGAAACAAACATGATGATAACAGAAGGTACAATTCCACTACCCCGGGCATCAGTCAATAGACTGATTACTCCTGGTCGTCGGATTCCGGGGGACCAGGAGTGTCATGTTGAGAAGGATCGGAGCTTCTCGAATCTTCTACCCGCGAAGCGTAAGTACTTTATTGGCACGCTCAACTCAAACACTCTTCTAAAAGTTGGTAAAATTAAACAGCTTGTAAACACAATGGACAAATTTAATATCAAAAACCTTGCAATTCAAGAAACTCGTTTCCTTGATGAATACCTCCTTTCACACGGATGATTATCGAATATACAAAGGGAAACCCTCTATAAAAATTAGGACGGGCGCCAGGAAATTTGGTACAGCGTTTGCCATCCACAAATCAATTGTAGACTCACTCATTGACTTTACGTCTACATCGGAACGCATCTCCACTCTATCACTGAAATCGGCGAACAAAGCGTATACTCTCATCAACGCACACGCTCCCACAAACGACTATAATAAGAAAGATCCTAAAACATCGGATACCTTCTGGGAACCGTTAGAAGAGGTCACCAACCAAATTCCACCGCACCACGTCAAGATTCTGTTAGGCGATTTTAACGCCCAGTTGGGTATAGAGAAACAATTTAGGAAAACAACAGGTATTCACACACACATAAAAGAACAAATAAAAATGGTGAAAGACTAATAACTTTTTGTGAAAACTTAAAATCATGTCAACACAATTTAGAAAACCCAGACAAAAGCTTTGCACTTGGAGGGCACCCAACATCAAATTTGAATTTTGAAGAGGTGGGGGTGCCAGCTTTATAGACCTGACATGTGGACCAACTTAGTCCGAGGCCACGCTATTTTTTTCAGCGAGCGGTTAGCCGTTATAACCGCGAAACCGCTCGAGAAGCACACACTACCCTATTAACCTTGAAGAGATGACTTGGGTTCTGCAGGATCCTCTCCCGGTTTCAACAGAGCGACTATTTGAGCCTTCCTCCACATTTTTGGGATTTGCATTAAGGTTAAACACTTTAAGGACCTGTAAATGTAGGAGTAAAAGCTTTTGCAATTGGCCAGTGCCAAATTGGTCTATGGCTCCAAGAGCTGGACATTCATCCAATCAATGGAGAGCCACATTGACGCCTTTGAGATGTACTTGTATCGCCGTATATCCTGAATAAACAGGATAAGCAACGAGGAAGTCTGCTTCTTCTTCTTATCGGCCTGTTCTCATCCACTCCTGGATGTAGTACCATTCCATATTTTTCCATTCCTGCCTGTCCATAGCAGCCATCATCCAGACGAAGTACCGAGGAGAATAGGCAAAGGTAAAGAGCTGATGACAACCGTCAAAGAACGAAAGCTCCAATACATTAGGCATTGTATCGCCATATACTGCGTATATCCTGGGTAGACAGGATGACCAACGAGGAAGTCTACTTCTTCTTATCAGCCTGTTCTCATCCACTCCTGGATGTAGACATCTTCCATATTTTCCATTCCTGCCTGTTCATAGCAGCCATCATCCAGACGAAGTATTGAGGAGAATGGGTAAAGGTAAAGAGCTGATGCCAACCGTCAAAGAACGAAAGCTCCAATACATCGGGCATTGTATCGCCATATACACTGCGTATATCCTGGGTAGACAGGATGACCAAAGAGGAAGTCTTCTTCTTCTTATCAGGCTGATCTCATCCACTCCTGGATGTAGGACCCTTCCATATTTTTCCATTCTTGCCTATCCATAGCACCCATCATCCATACGAAGTACTGAGGAGAATAGGTAAAGGTAAAGAGCTGATGACAACCGTCAAAGAACGAAAGGTCCAATAGATTATGGATTGTATCGCCATATACTGCGTATATCCTGGGTAGACAGGATGACCAACGAGGAAGTCTTCTTCTTATCAGCATGTTCTCATCCACTTCTGGATGTAGGCCTCTTCCATATTTTGCCATTCCTGCCTGTCCATAGCGGCCATCATCCAGACGAAGTACTGAGGAGAATAGGTAAAGGTAAAAAGCTGATGACAACCGTCAAAGAACGAAAGGTCCAATAGATTAGGGATTGTATCGCCATATACTGCGTATATCCTGGGTAGACAGGATGACCAACGAGGAAGTATTCTTCTTCTTATCGGGCTGTTGTCATCCACTCCTGGATGTAGACATCTTCCATATTTTCCATTCCTGCCTGTTCATAGCAGCCATCATCCAGACGAAGTATTGAGGAGAATGGGTAAAGGTAAAGAGCTGATGACAACCTTCAAAGAACGAAAGCTCCAATATGTTAGGCATTGTATCACCATATACTGTGTATATCCTGGGTAGATAGGATGACTAACGAGGAAGTTATCTTCTTATCAACATGTTCTCATCCACTCCTGGATGTAGGCCTCTTACATATTTTTTCATTCTTGCCTGTCCATAGCAGCCATCATCCAGACGAAGTTCTGAGGAGAATAGGCAAAGGTAAAGAGCTGATGACAACCATCAAAGAACGAAAGCTCCAATACATCGGGTATTGTATCACCATATACTGCGTATATCCTGGGTATAGATGATGACCAACGAGGAAGTCTTCTTCTTCTTATCAGCCTGTTCTCATCCACTCCTGAATGTAGGCCTCTTCCATATTTTTCCATTCCTGCCTGTCCATAGCAGCCATCATTCAGACGAAATTTTGAGGAGAATAGCTAAAGGTAAAGGGCTGATGACAACAATCAAAGAACGAAAGCTCCAATACATCGGGTACGTTGTGAGGGGAGAACGTTACAAGATCCTTCGACTCGTCATGGAAGCTAAACGATCTGTGGTCCGGATCTAAGAAGGGCTGCAGGATCTGCTCGATGGTTCGGACGGACATCTAAAGAGATTTTCAGAGGTTCAGTTTCACGCACCATTATGATTATGATGCCAGTTGGATCGCCAACCTTCGATAGGAGATTTCGTCCTAAGAAGAAATGCCAAATCATTGTCATACCTTCTTCTGGCGTTTCTTATCAGTCCTTTGACTTTGTTGTTCTCAATTTTGCAGTTGTTGTAATTTGCAGAAGGTCCTATTACGCGCGTACGCATGTACGGTGTACGCTTTTTCTACGCCACAGTGTACGCTTTTTCCACGCCACAGTGTCCGCTTTTTCTACGCCACAGTGTACGCTTTTTCTACGCGACAGTGTACGCTTTTTCTACGCCACAGTGTACGCTTTTTCTACGCGACAGTGTACGCTTTTTCTACGCCATAGTGTACGCTTTCTCTTTATGGTCTTAAATTCGATTACAAATTCGATAAAGCGAAACTAAACGGCACTTTAAAACAAACTTACTTTGACTTTGACTTTGTGGTTCTGGAAGCTCCCAAATATTTGTTTTGCAAACAATTTTTTTTTTGTTTTGTTTAGGGTTTCGTCGAGCTTACAGTCGTTCCCATCCGCGACAACTTGCGACGCATCAAACTCAACGCGAAGCAATGCCGAATCTACCGGGTCATCTTGAACGAGACCTACGAGGCGCAATTCCAATACTTCGATCCCTTCCTCGACATATCCCAAGGCGATGCCGACACGTAAGGACAAAATTAAAAACTAAATCAATCACTGACCACGGTTCCTTACCAAAAATCATGATCTTTGATTTCAGTCGTTCCTTGGATTCGTTTTCATCGCACCATTTGGCCGCAGCTCTCAAAGTTGATCCCGATAACAGCTCGGGAGAACTTGTTGTGACTGTTCCGAACGAAGCCTCGCATTTGATAGCCGAAGGCACGGCTCTCCGAGTCGGCATCGAATTCTCCTTGGAGCAACCACAAGGCGGAATCCATTTCGTTGTTCCCACCGGAGAAGGAACACCTGCAGAAGTAACTAGAATTACTAAACTTAGTTATTACTAACGAGTCACTTTGTTTCCAGCGAGGAGTTCATTTATATTCGTACGGGCATCAAAACTCGTCCCGGTTGTGGTTTCCGTGTGTGGACAGCTACGCGGAACCCTGCACGTGGAAGCTTGAGTTCACAGTCGATGAAAACATGACGGCCGTCTCGAACGGAGACCTTACCGAGGTGGTTTTCACCCCGGATATGCGTCGGAAAACCTTCCACTACTCGCTAAACATCCCGACGTGCGCCCCGAACATCTCGCTAGCCGTCGGTCCGTTTGAGATCTACGTCGATCCCTACATGCACGAAGTCACCCACTTCTGTTTACCGCAATTGCTTCCGTTGCTTAAAGTGACTACTACGTTCATGCACGAAGCGTTTGAGTTTTACGAGGAAACTTTGGCTAATAAGTATCCGTACTCGTGTTACAAGCAGGTGTTTGTGGACGAGGTGGATGAAGATTATAAATCGTATGCTACGATGAGTATTTTGAACACCAATTTGTTGCATTCGGCTGTTATAATCGACCAGGTTTATAAGACGCGGAGGGCGATGGCTCAAGCTATAGCGGAACAGTTCTTCGGGTGCTTCATTTCCATGCAGAATTGGTCGGATATGTGGCTTCCGAAAGGGATTAGTCAATATCTTTGCGGATTATACGCTAAAATGTGTTTCGGTAACAACGAATATCGAGATTTCATACAAACTACTCTGCAAGAAGTCGTTAAGTATGAGGAGGAATTTGGAGGAATCATCCTAGGTATGTGAAATTAAATTGTTTTTGGAGGTTTTTATATAATTTTTTTGTAGATTCAAGTCAACCACCAGCTCCTCTTCCCGTTGCTGTAAACACTCCGAGTAGTAGCCACAACAGACAAGTCGAAACCAACTTTTATTTCTCCATCAAGAACCTCCACACGATGTCGCCAATGTACATCGAAGTCCTGCACAAGAAATCTCTGCTGGTTATGCGGATGTTAGAGCATCGGATCGGACTCGAGCTCCTGCTGCAGGTTTTCAACAAGCAATTATCTTTGGCTTCGAACGCTGCAGGGCAAAAAATCGGCAGCGGGCTTTGGGGACACATGCTGATTAGCACAAACGTTTTCTCCAAGGCTATCTTTACAGTTACGGGGAAGGACATGGCAGTCTTCGTGGATCAGTGGGTGAGGACGGGAGGACATGCCAAGTTTCACCTCACTTCCGTCTTCAATCGGAAAAGGTAAACTTCGTTAATCTTGTTGTACAGACTTAAACTCTTTCACTTTTAGAAACACAATAGAATTAGAGATTAGACAAGACGCGACCACACAGACAGGAATAAAGAAGTACGTAGGTCCGTTGCTAGTAACATTACAAGAACTCGATGGTACGTTCAAGCACAATCTGCAAATTGAAAACACGGTAGTGAAGTCTGATATAACTTGCCATTCGAAAAGCAGAAGGAACAAGAAGAAGAAAATTCCGCTTTGCACCGGAGAAGAAGTCGATATGGACTTATCGGCCATGGAGTAAGTTTGTATGTCGCCGTTTCAACTTATCGAAGCGTTTCTGTTGCAGCGATTCTCCCGTTCTTTGGATTCGGTTAGATCCGGAAATGACTTTGTTGCGTTCGGTGGTGATTGAGCAACCGGATTACCAATGGCAATACCAGCTAAGACACGAAAGGGACGTTACCGCGCAGATGGAAGCCATCGTAGCCTTAGAACGATATCCAACTCCGGCTACACGTTTAGCTTTAACCGACACTATAGAGAACGAACAGTGTTTCTACAAAGTTAGATGCAGAGCGGCTCATTGTCTAACTATAGTAATTATCTTTTAAAATTTCGGTCCTATCAACTATATCTTTGGTTTTAGGTTGCGAATGCTATGTTGAATTGGGCCGGTCCTCCGGCGATGTTGGCAATCTTCCGGAAGCTGTTTGGGTCGTACGCCGCGCCGCACATAATCCGCCAAAACACTTTCCAAAACTTCCAGCACTACTTCATCCAGAAAACCATTCCGATGGCCATGGCTGGTCTACGAAACGCCCACGGAATTTGCCCACCGGAAGTCATCCGCTTCCTTCTAGACCTCTTCAAGTACAACGACAACTCTAAAAACCGTTACTCGGACAACTATTACCGAGCCATGCTCGTGGAAGCCTTGGGTTGCACAGTAACTCCGGTGATATCCGTGGTGCAGCAAGGAAACATAACGTTCGAGAGTCTCAGTGCGGAAACCAAACTGGTGTTGGAGGAAATCACAAGGGTGTTGAATCTGGAGAAGTCTTTGCCATGCTACAAATACACTGTTACGGTTTCTTGCTTGAAAGCCATAAGGAAATTACAGAAGTTTGGACACCTTCCTAGTAGCCCAACCCTCTTCAAAAGCTACGCAGCTTACGGGCAATTCATTGGTAAATATTCTTCGTAATCCTTCAAGCTAATTTCAATCTATTTTTGTAGACGTTAGATTGGCGGCTTTGGAATGTTTGGCCGATTTCGTAAGGGTTGATGGCAGATGGGGCGATTTGCAATGCATTTTAGACTTAGTAGAAAACGATCCTGATCCCGGTTTACGACACAAACTAGTCCGTTTGATGATCCTCAACCCACCGTTTGAAAAAGCCCATCGACACCGTTTGGACATCCCTGAATTCGTCGACCGAATATGGACGAACATCAAGTAAGAATTAATTTCAACATTTAAGACTAGAATTTATTACCAAGTTTTTAGTGGGATGTTATCTCATGATACCAGACTAAGATGCGACTTAGTGGATCTCTACTACAAACTATACGGTAGCAAACGTCCAACTTGTATTCCAATCCCGGAACTGGCTGGCTTAATGCGTCCACAGAAAATCCATGGCTTCGACGATGAACCCTCGAGGAAACGCCCTTTCAACTACGACAAACCTTCTTCATCCACCATGATCCAACCAGACATAAAACGCAACTTGTCCCCCGTTCCACCGAAACAACCCCAAAACGAAATCAAAGTCGAGGATATGGAACTAGACCTCATCCCCAAGGAACAAATCAAGGAAGAGGAAGTCTCGCAAACGGATCAAAAATCTAAGTTTGTTAAATCCATGGTGAAGCATGAGTATTATTCGGATAATTCCGTTTCGTTGCCGGGGTTGATGGGGCAGGGGGGGCCGGTAGGGTTCGAGCCTGGGATGTTTAAGAAGGATGCGGATATTTCGAAGCACAAGTCGGATCTGAGCAAGCTGAAGAAGAAGAAGAAGGATAAGAAGAAGCATAAACACAAGCATAAGCATAAACACGAGCATAAGCACAAGAAGGAGAAGGATCCGAGTAAGGTCAGCAAGGTGAAGGAGGAGGAGACCTTGAGCTCGGTTAGTTCTACGCCTAGTCCGCCTCCAATCATGAGTGATGCGGATATCATTAATATGGGCAAGATCATGCCAGAGTTTTGAAAATGTTTTGTTGGGTCGTTTGTAGATTTATATTGATTGTAAATTTTTAGGTTTCTATAGTTATAATTGATTTTTTTTTAAACAATTTGGTTTCATTTCAATCTGAACATTTCTCCAAACAATTTACACATAGAATTTTGAATCTATGTTTAATAGACCTTTTTACGGTTAGTTAAGCGCATCCGCCAAGTTATAAAGGCGAATTTGAAAGTTTCGGGCACATATTTAGTTTAACACATTTAAGTTTTGCGAATGTGTCAATTTCCGTATTATACGTCAAAAATTGCCCGAACTTTTTGACGTATAACATGGCGGAAATTGACACATGCGCACAAAAAAATGGCAACAATGAAAAGGTCTATTATACAACTAATATTAAATACTTTTACAGCTGGTTTTGGTTTTTCTTCCTCCTCATCAGAGCTATCTTCTTCGGAACTTTCTTCTCTGTTTGCAACTGGTTTCTTAACCAGTTACAAAGATATTTTACAGTTTTTTAAAGTTACACAAATAGAGCTTTTTACAGTTAGTTAAGCACATGCGCATCCGCCAAGGATTAAAGGCGGGAAGATGAAAGTTTCGGGCACATATTTAGTTATACGTCAAAAAGTTCGGGCAATTTTTGACGTATAATACGGAAATTGACACATTCGCAAAATTTCAACTATGAAAAGGTCTATTCTCAGATCTTTTTTGTAATGTCCAGTAATTTGTAATGTTTAGTATGTACAGGTTTCCGTTTTTGACAATTTTGTAGTAATTCAATATTCGTTAAGACAACAGGCAAAAGAACGGACGAGAAAACAGATAGAAAAACGTACCAGATAATAGACAGGAGAACAAACAAAAGAACGGACGAGAGAACAGACAAAGAACGAACGAGAGAGAACAAACAAAAGAACGAGAGAACAGACAAAAGGGCGAAACAGAGAGAAGAGACAAAAGAGCGGACGAGTGAACAGGCAAAAGAACGAACGAGAGAACAGACAAAAGGACGATCGAGAGAGAAGAGACAAAAAAACGAACGAGTGTATAGACAAAAGAATGGATGAGAGATCAGACAACAGGACGAACGAGACAGAACAAACAAAAAAACGGACGAGTGAACAGATAAAAGAACGGACAAAAGACGAACAAACACAAAAACGGACGAGAAAACAGAAAAAAGAACGAACGAGAGAATAGACAAAAGGACGAACGAGAGAGGAGACGAAAGAACGGACGAGAGAACACACAACAGATCGAACGAGAGAACACACAACAGAAAGAACGTGAGAGAAGTGACAAATTAACGAACGAGACAATAGAAGAAAGAACGAACGAGAGAACAGACAAAAGGACGAACGAGAGAACACACAACAGATCGAATGAAAGAACACAACAGAAAGAACGTGAGAGAAGACACAAAAAAACGGACGAGACAATAGACAAAAGAACGAACGAGATAAGAGACAAATGGACAAACAAGAGAGAAGAGACAAAAGAACGTACGAGACAATAGAAGAAAGAACGAACGAGACAATAGAAGATAGAACGCTCGAGAGAACAGACAACTTGACGAACGACAGGGAAGAGAGAAAAGAACGGACGAGACAACATACAAAGGAACGAATGAGAGAACAGACAAATTGACGAACGAGAGAGAAGAGACGAGAGAACACACAACATATCGAACGAAAGAACACAACAGAGAACGTGAGAGAAGAAACAAAAAAACGGACGAGACAATAGACAAAAGAACGAACGAGATAAGAGACAAATGGACAAACAAGAGAGAAGAGACAAAAGAACGAACGAGACAATAGAAGAAAGAACGAACGAGACAATAGAAGATAGAACGATCGAGAGAACAGACAACAGGACGAACGACAGGGAAGAGAGAAAAGAACGGACGAGACAACATACAAAGGAACGAATGAGAGAACAGACAAATTGACGAACGAGAGAGAAGAGACGAGAGAACACACAACATATCGAACGAAAGAACACAACAGAAAGAACGTGAGAGAAGAAACAAAAAAACGGACGAGACAATAGACAAAAGAACGAACGAGATAAGAGACAAATGGACAAACAAGAGAGAAGAGACAAAAGAACGAACGAGACAATAGAAGAAAGAACGAACGAGACAATAGAAGATAGAACGATCGAGAGAACAGACAACAGGACGAACGACAGGGAAGAGAGAAAAGAACGGACGAGACAACATACAAAGGAACGAATGAGAGAACAGACAAATTGACGAACGAGAGAGAAGAGACAAAAGAACGGACGAGAGAACAGAGAAAGGAGCGTACGAGAGACCAGACTAAAGAATGAACGAGAGAGAAGAGACAACAGATCTGACGAGACAACAGCCAAAAGGACGAACGAGAAAAGAGACAAAAGGACGAACGTGAGACAAGAGACAAAAGAACGGGCGCGAAAAGGCAGAAGAACGAGCAAGAGAACAAACCGACACACGTTACATTTTGTTGCCACTGGTGTCGTCGATTTTGCAAAACGAAACATTTTGGCTGCCACTGGTACCGACAGTTTAGCAGAACGAAACAATTTTGTTGCCACTGGTGCCGACAGTTTATCAAAACGGAACATTTTTCTTGCCACTGGTGTCGATAATTTTTGCCGAACGAAACATTTTGGTTGCCACTCGTGTCGACTGTTTAGCAGAACGAAACATTTCTGTGGCCACTGGTGGCCTACAATTTTTTTCTCTGGCCTACAATTTTGCTCAACGAAACATTTTGGTTGCCACTGGTGCAGACAATTTTGTTCGACGAAACATTTTGGTTGCCACTCGAGCCGACAGTATGGCAAAGGAAAACTTTTTTGTTGGCACTGGTGTAGACAATTTTGCTGAACGAAACATTTTGGTTGCCACTGGTGCCGATAGTTTTTGTTGCCACTGGTGACCGAGGCAGTACTCTTAACAGGTGAGAGAAAAATAGGGCATGTAGCATTCAAACTTAGAGACGCTGTCATAAAGCCAAAGAGTGCTATAAACTATCTAGGTGTCATGATTGACAAGAACTTGGCATTTAGAGAGCAAGTCAAGAAGTCCGCGGTCAAAGCCCATAAATCCTTATTGGCGCTGGAAAGGCTTATGCCGCTTAAGCAGCAAGAGAAAACTGCTATGCACGGTGGCCCACGCTGGTATGCTTTACGCGGCCCCTGTCTGGGCGAGAGCTATGGACGCAGATGGCAACAAACGCACGCTTGGAGCGATCCAACGAATGCTCGCGATCAGAACCTGTAATGTCTACAGAGCTGTCTCCAGAGAGGCGGTCCTAGTGATAGCAGGGACAGACAAGGAACTACTACGATCAGCAAGAAAGAAATAAAGAAAATAGGAAAGGCGGAATTACTCCGGGCATGGCAAAATGACTGGGAAGGCAGCGAAAAGGGTCAATGGACAAGGTTGCTGATAAGGGATGTGGCAAAATGGGTAGAGAGGAAGCATGGAGAACTGAATTACCATCTAACCCAAGTCCTCAGCGGACATGGCTATTTTAGGGATTATCTCCACAAGATCGGGAGAGCTCCCGACAACTACCGTGAATACTACGGGGAAAATGACAGCGTGACGCACACCATCTACGACTGCGACAGGTGGGATACAGAGAGAAACAAGTTATAGAACCTCGAAACACTATAGAGTTCATGCTGGAATCTGAAAACAACTGGAACAGCATCCAGAAAGTCATATCTGATATAATGACCTCCAAAGAGAAGGACGAGAGAAGCAGACAGAAGGCAAAAAAAACTACGCGTTAACTCGAACCAGAACCAGCAGCTGGACGCCGAAAGTAAGGCAAGGAAGAAGACGAAGAAGGTGAGAGACACATTCATTCCCAACTAGGGCGGCATCTACCGTCCGGGTTTGCACAACCTGAAGAAATGCGCAAGCGATACCGGGGTGTAGCATACTAAAGCCATGTGGATAAGGGGTTTAGTGAGTGAGAGCCTCACACTCAGGCTGGGAGAGCTTCCCCCAAACCACCATAAAAAAAAGGATTTGAACTCGGGACTTGCGGCTCCGAAGTCTGACACCTTGACTACTAGGCCATCACCGTCTCAAAATTGTTGTTTTGTTTTATTCCGGCATTTTTGATAATCCGGCGGTTGTCGGATTATCAAGATAATACTGTTATAGAGGGAGAAAGGAGCAATTAGTAAACTTTCGAAAAAAGTATATTTACAATTACAATAATTTATATATAAAAAAATGTGGGATAAAAGACAGGAAATTACCTTAAAATTAATGAAACGAAAATCAATTTAAAAATAAAGGAGAGAAATCGTGAAATGATAACCTGCTATAGCCTCAACACAGCCAACAATTCTCTACACTAAAAATTCAATTGGCTGCACAATTACAAACATCTTTCTGTTTGTCTTAAAATATATTTTCAAGCATTTTACAAGTTTACAATAACTTTTGAACAGACTTTCCCAACAGAACAAATCAAGATTACTAGTCCCTTTCCCTCAGCAAAAATCAAGTGAAAACAGGGCAAATAATCGAGTAGAATCTATTTTATTTATTATTTTTAAATATTAATTGATTACATAGTATAGGTGGTGTGCTTGTGTCGGATAAAGTATGGTATTTACAATGCATGATAAAACATATTCACGAACAAACAAATAAATTGTACTTAACACTCTTTCTTTAAAGCTCGGCCAGGAAAAAGTTTCATTTTTACTTCCTCCTGCATTTTTCTTACAACAACAAAAAAACAACTTAATATACACAGTTCAGTAAAAGTAATCCGAAAAACATGATTTTTACCTTCTCGCATTCTCTTTTAAATCCTATCCTATTTATCTTGTTTCTTGAAATGTACATTTCTCACTTTACCACATTGTTACAAAAACAGCAAAAATAATCTAGTCTTGTCTATCAAGTCATGTCATGTCAGTCATGTATTTTCGGTCCAATCTTGTCTGGCTAGTAGTAAGGAAAGATCCTGTGTTCTATTTTCACCGCCAACACATGATCGGGGTGTGTGAGGTCTATGTAACCCCACGCTCAAGGAGGTGTGAGGTCTATGTAACCCCACGCCAAATGGAGTGTGAGGTCTATGTAACTCCACGCTAAAGGGGATGTGAGGTCTATGTAACTCCACGCTAAAGAGAGTGTGAGGTCCAAGTAACCCCATTCTAAAGGGGATGTGAGGTCTATGTAACCTCACATCCCCTGGGATAAAACATAGGATCTTTCCCTACTGCTAGTCTTGTCTGTTTAGTGTTGTCTGTCTAGTCTTGTATGTGTAGTCTTGTCTGTGTAGTCTTGTCTGTCTAGTCTTGTCTGTCTAGTCTTGTCTATCTAGTCTTGTCTGTCTAGTCTTGTCTATCTAGTCTTGTCTGTCTAGTCTTGTCTGTCTAGTTTTGTCTGTCTAGTCTTGTCTGTATAGTCTTGTCTGTCTAGTCTTGTCTGTCTAGTCTTGTCTGTCTAGTCTTGTCTGTCTAGTCTTGTCTGTCTAGTCTTGTCTGTCTAGTCTTGTCTGTCTAGTCTTGTCTGTCTAGTCTTGTCTGTCTAGTCTTGTCTGTCTAGTCTTGTCTGTCTAGTCTTGTCTGTCTAGTCTTGTCTGTCTAGTCTTGTCTGTCTAGTCTTGTCTGTCTAGTCTTGTCTGTCTAGTCTTGTCTGTCTATTCTTGTCTAATCTTGTCTGTCTAGTCTTGCCTGTCTAGTCTTGTCTGTCTAGTCTTGTCTGTCTAGTCTTGTCTGTCTAGTCTTGTCTGTCTAGACTTGTTTGTCTAGTCTTGTCTGTCTAGTCATGTCTGTCTAGTCTTGTCTGTCTAGTCTTGTCTGTCTAGTCTTGTCTGTCTAGTCTTGTCTGTCTAGTCTTGTCTGTCTAGTCTTGTCTGTCTAGTCTTGTCTGTCTAGTCTTGTTTGTCTAGTCTTGTCTGTCTAGTCTTGTCTGTCTAGTCTTGTCTGTCTAGTCTTGTCTGTCTAGTCTTGTCTGTCTAGTTTTGTCTGTCTAGTCTTGTCTGTCTAGTCTTGTCTGTCTAGTCTTGTCTGTCTAGTCTTGTCTGTCTAGTCTTGTCAGTCTAGTCTTGTCTATCTAGTCTTGTCTGTCTAGTCTTGTCTGTCTAGTCTTGTCTGTCTAGTCTTGTCTGTCTAGACTTGTCTGTCTAGTCTTGTCTGTCTAGTCTTGTCCATCTAGTCTTGTCCGTCTAGTCTTGTCTGTCTAGTCTTGTCTGTCTAGTCTTGTCTGTCTAGTCTTGTCTGTCTAGTCTTGTCTATCTAGTCTGTCTAGTCTTGTCTGTCTAGTCTTGTCTGTCTAGTCTAGTCAGTCTAGTCTTGTCTGTCTAGTCTTGTCTGTCTAGTCTTGTCTGTCTAGTCTTGTCTGTCTAGTCTTGTCTGTCTAGTTTTGTCTGTCTAGTCTTGTCTGTCTAGTCTTGTCTGTCTAGTCTTGTCTGTCTAGTCTTGTCTGTCTAGTCTTGTCTGTCTAGTCTTGTCTGTCTAGTCTTGTCTGTCTAGTCTTGTCTGTCTAGTCTTGTCTGTCTAGTCTTGTCTGTCTAGTCTTGTCTGTCTAGTCTTGTCTGTCTAGTCTTGTCTGTCTAGTCTTGTCTGTCTAGTCTTGTCTGTCTAGTCTTGTCTGTCTAGTCTTGTCTGTCTAGTCTGTCTAGTCTTGTCTGTCTAGTCTTGTCTGTCTAGTCTTGTCTGTCTAGTCTTGTCTGTCTAGTCTTGTCTGTCTAGTCTTGTCTGTCTAGTCTTGTCTGTCTAGTCTTGTCTGTCTAGTCTTGTCTGTCTAGTCTTGTCTTTCTAGTCTTGTCTGTCTAGTCTTGTCTGTCTAGTCTTGTCTGTCTAGTCTTGTCTGTCTAGTCTTGTCTGTCTAGTCTTGTCTGTCTAGTCTTGTCTGTCTAGTCTTGTCTGTCTAGTCTTGTCTGTCTAGTCTTGTCTGTCTAGTCTTGTCTGTCTAGTCTTGTCTGTCTAGTCTTGTCTGTCTAGTCTTGTCTGTCTAGTCTTGTCTGTCTAGTCTTGTCTGTCTAGTCTTGTCTGTCTAGTCTTGTCTGTCTAGTCTTGTCTGTCTAGTCTTGTCTGTCTAGTCTTGTCTGTCTAGTCTTGTCTGTCTAGTCTTGTCTGTCTAGTCTTGTCTGTCTAGTCTTGTCTGTCTAGTCTTGTCTGTCTAGTCTTGTCTGTCTAGTGTTGTCTGTCTAGTCTTGTCTGTCTAGTCTTGTCTGTCTAGTCTTGTCTGTCTAGTCTTGTCTGTCTAGTCTTGTCTGTCTAGTCTTGTCTGTCTAGTCTTGTCTGTCTAGTCTTGTCTGTCTAGTCTTGTCTTTCTAGTCTTGTCTGTCTAGTCTTGTCTGTCTAGTCTTGTCTGTCTAGTCTTGTCTGTCTAGTCTTGTCTGTCTAGTCTTGTCTGTCTAGTCTTGTCTGTCTAGTCTTGTCTGTCTAGTCTTGTCTGTCTAGTCTTGTCTGTCTAGTCTTGTCTGTCTAGTCTTGTCTGTCTAGTCTTGTCTGTCTAGTCTTGTCTGTCTAGTCTTGTCTGTCTAGTCTTGTCTGTCTAGTCTTGTCTGTCTAGTCTTGTCTGTCTAGTCTTGTCTGTCTAGTCTTGTCTGTCTAGTCTTGTCTGTCTAGTCTTGTCTGTCTAGTCTTGTCTGTCTAGTCTTGTCTGTCTAGTCTTGTCTGTCTAGTCTTGTCTGTCTAGTCTTGTCTGTCTAGTCTTGTCTGTCTAGTCTTGTCTGTCTAGTCTTGTCTGTCTAGTCTTGTCTGTCTAGTCTTGTCTGTCTAGTCTTGTCTGTCTAGTCTTGTCTGTCTAGTCTTGTCTGTCTAGTCTTGTCTGTCTAGTCTTGTCTGTCTAGTCTTGTCTGTCTAGTCTGTCTAGTCTGTCTAGTCTGTCTAGTCTGTCTAGTCTTGTCTGTCTAGTCTTGTCTGTCTAGTCTTGTCTGTCTAGTCTTGTCTGTCTAATCTTGTCTGTCTAGTCTTGTCTGTCTAGTCTTGTCTATCTAATCTTGTTTGACTAGTCTTGGCTGTCTACTCTTGTCTGTCTAGTCCTATCTGTTCTTGTCTGTCTAATCTCTGTCTGTTTAGGATAGTCCGTCTATAATTCTCACAATTTCGCGAATAATTTGCCAATGAAATCACAAATTATTGTGTTATTCACATGTAAGCTACATATTGTATAGGAATTGATATATTTTGTAATATTTTTAGGAAGATGTAATTTTTGCTTTTTTTGAACAATTTAGTTTTTGTTTTCTCTTCCTCGTTTTTTTTTTTTGGAACAAATCAATATATTCACAAATATACATCCTTCACCATGTATTTAATACTAAGGATTCTTGTTTGTTTCTGCAGGCAAAAGTTTGATTGCTTACATTGATAACAATAAAAGTAACAACTGCAAGTTTTATATACATCGACAAAGAAGCGTAACTTGATTGGTCAATGATATAAAAATAATTGTAGACTAACCACTATTTTTTGTTTTTAGTTATTATTTTTTTTTTAATCTTCAATAGCAAATTTTTGGATTTTTTTTAGATAAATTTACAACAATTTTTTTTAAATATTAAACAATGGATTTATAAAACGATTTTGATAAGATTTAAAGAAAATTATTTTTTATTACTCATGCGTTAAAAGAGCTATCTTGGCGCACGTTTTTTAGTGCGACAAATGCCATTTTTTGTTGTATTACCACATAACTTGGGTAACGCACGCAAATGTTCAATATATTTAAGTTACATTTAAAAAAAACAATAAAATAAACAGAATCAAGACCTCAATATTAAAAAAGTGATAATTTTTTTTCATTACAAAATAAAAATTAAAGGAAACGTTTTAAAATGAGTGTAAGTTCTATGGTGATACCGGAGATTGTTGAGAGTTCTTATGACGAATCCACACCACCGGAGACAATCCAAAAAGCAAATTCTTAATTTTTGATTCTATTTTTTTGATGGCACCTGGATCTCATACTTGTAAGATACATCCCCTCGCATGAATAATAAAAAATATTGTTTGTAATACGGGCGGTATTGTCAATTGCCCTCTCGAGCGAATGTGCGAAGTGAGTGGCACTTCGTTCGTGCGCCCAATTTCGCTCTCATGACCAATTATTGACAACTTACCGCCTTAGTTGCAAAATATACTATAATATCAAATTATTTGATTTGTTTTGGATAGATTTTTAACATTTTTAAGATTTTGCAAAATTAATGTAAAAATTGAACAATGAATTAAAAATAAAACGAAATGAAGAATTTTTTTTTTCAAGATGTAACAAAGACTGTAAATTTTCTTTTATCTTTAGCCCCTTAATGTTGATTAAAATTGAAGAAAAGTTGTCTAAAAAAGACGAAAAATTGAAATATTTAAGATTTTTCGTGTTTTTAAGAAAACTTTTCATCAATTTTAATCAAAGTTATGGTTTTAAATAGGCTTTAGAAACTTTCTGAATTATTCAATTTTTCATACTTTTTTTAGAAAATTGTTTTTCAAAATATATAAAGATTTTGGAAATTTTCAAGATTTTTAAAAATTTTTAAAATAAAATTTCATTTTTTTTTTAGAAAACCTTACTTTAATAAAAATTTAATAAAAATTAAGATTTTAAATTCTTTTTAATTGATTCCATTTTTCATACCTTTTTTATAAAATTATTTAAAAAAAACTATTTTTTTTTTTAATTTAATTTTCCATATTTTTACAAAACTTTTCTTCAAATTTCAATCAAGATTAAAATTTTATGGCCTCCTAAATTGTAAAGCTGGCTTTGACATCGTGTATACGTCCAGCGAAACTACATTTTTACACACAATGTTGCAAAGTACGCATACTATGCGGTAAGAGTATATTAAAGAACGAGTTGATGCGCGGTTTTTCAGCACGCGTCCATGAGAAAACCATTTAGACAAATTCTAATGGACGCCTTATTAACGAGTTTTTTTATAGAATTTTTTCTATATTGCGCCCTTTTATGTCATTTCTAAATATAAAAATCGCCGATACATATTAAAAAATTGTACACCGCGATCCATAAACGAACCCGTATGCGTGCTTTAATGACTTCATTATAGACTCAAAATAGATTAATTACCTTTACCGCATCGTAGTCGCACTTTGCAACATTGTGCCAATCTTTTTTTTTTAATTTTCAATATTGTAGATTATCCAAATCTATTTATCTCTTAAATAATAATTGTCGGCTAAAAAATTTTATACAAATTTCGTGCGTAAATGATTTTACAACGCTCCAACTGATAAGGAACTACCTCTTCGGGCTCGTTCCCCAAACGAGCTGTCGCGTTGTAAAATTAACTTCCGCACTCAACTTATGTAAATAACTAGTAAATTCTTTCTAGAAACTTTTCGATTTATCCAATTTTTCATATTTTTTGCAAATTGCATTGTTTAAAAAGTTACATAACAAATTATTAAACATATTATTGCGATATTTTTGGATTTATTTATTTTGTTTCATTATTTTTTGTTAGCTAAATAAATATTTTGCAATTCGATAAATGTTTCTAACAATTTTAAAAATTTCTTTGAAAACTTGAAAATACTTAAAATTTTCGAAAAAGATTTTAGAATTTTGCAAATTTGTAACAATATAAAAAAATTCGCTGAATTTTAAAAACACCTGCAATGTTGCTTGTTATGTTGTTTATTGATGTTTTCAAATTTATATATGGTAAAATTTTAAAACAAATGTTTGCGAAATTATTGCGAATTTGTCTCAAGTTTAGAGATATTTGCAAGATTCTAAAACCGCTTGCAATGTTATCAAAGCTTATTAAATTGTTTCTTGATGTTTTCAAATTTATTTCTGGAAAAATTTGCAAAAAGCTATGGAAAATGTTGCGAATTTTGATCAATTTTAGAGAAATTTGGATAATTCTAAAAACACTTGCAATATTACCGAACCTGTTTATTGATATTTTCAAATTCATTTATGGTCAAATTTGCAACAAAAAAATGGAAAATGTTTGCGAATTTATCAATTTTAGAGATATTTGCAAGATTCTAAAACCACATGCAATGTTATCAAAGCTTTATACATTGTTTATTGATGTTAAATGAAACAAAAAATGCAACAAAAAATGGAAAATTTTGATCAATTTTACAGAAATTGGCAAAATTGTAAAAACATTTTTGAAAAAAAAAAAGTCGCAAAAATTGTCATTTTCGAAAAAAAAGAGTCCATCAAAATTTGTAAAACAGTAAAAAAATTTGAATTTTTGGAAAAAAGCATTTATCGAAATTTGTACAATTTAAAAAAAAATTACCTTTTTGGAAAAAAAAAATATTTTTGAAGAAATTTGTAAGATTATAAAAATACAAATATTTAGGGCAGAAGGACCTTGTGGTCGATAGCCCTTTGTATAAAGTATACAATAAATATATTCCCTCTGTATAAACATTAAAAAAAGGTCGAAATTTTTCCATTTGATTTCTATAAATAATATTTTTATTCATGTTTATTCATTATTTTAGTCATGCGGGATAAGTACTATCTTCACGCCCGTTTTTTAGAGCGACAAATGGCTGTTTTTCGCTATATTACCACATAACTTGGGTAACGCACGCAAATATTCAATAAAAATCGCTGTTACATAAAAAAAACAATTGAATAAATAAAATAAACACAATCAAAACCTCAATATTAAAAAAGTGACGTGAAATTTTTTTTTCATTACAAAATAAAAATTAAAGAAAACGTTTTAAAATGAATATAAATGGTGATACCGGAGAGTTCTCATGACGAATCCATACCACCGGAGACAATTGAAAAAGCAAATTCTCTTTTTGATTCTATTTTTTTTTTGTTATGGCCCCTGGACCCCAAACTTCCTTCGCATGAGTAACAAAAAATATTATCTGCAACTCGTGCGGTGTTATCGATTGCCCTCTCGAGCGAATGAGCGCACGAACGAAGTGAGTGCGCACAATTTCATTCTCGTGGGCAATTGACAACTTACCGCCCTAGTTACAAAATATACTATAATAGCAAAGTTTTTGATTTATTTTGTATAGATTTTTAACTAAGAAAAATATACTATTATAAAACAGTAAAAAAATTAAATTTTTTGATAAAAAATTTATCGAAATTTGTACAAAAAAATACCTTTTTGGAAAAAAAATATTTTTGAAGAAATTTGCAAAATTGTAAAAATACAAACATTTAGGGTAGAAGAAGCTTGTGGTCTATAACCCTTTGTATAAAGTATACAATAAATATTCTTCTCTCTGTATAAACATTAAAAAAAAAAGCAATATTTTATATTAAATTTTAATATTTTTCCAATTGATTTCAATATTTCTTTAAATATTATTTTTCATATTAGTATTTAACAATAAATTAGAGATTTTGTTTGTCTTTATGGCACAAATAGTAAAAAAAATTAAATTTGCAAAATATTGCTGAAAATCTATTTTTATAAAAAAGTAATAAAAACCAATATTTTCAAAATTTGCACAAATTTTAATTCCGTTATGGCACAAAGTTCAGAATTGTACTGAAAACTCGAAAATATTTCAAAATTTTCTGTTTAATTTTGAACAAAAAAATTTAAATTATTTTTCACAAGTTTTGATAAATTTTACAAACTTTTCGTTTCCAAAAACAATTTTTTAACGTCATTTTTAGCAGAATTCTTTCTTGTATGGCACAAACATCGTTTTTATTACTCATGCGGGATAAGTACTATTTTGGCGCCCGTTTTTTAGTGCGACAAATGGCTATTTGCCAATTCAATTATTTGCGTGCGACTTACTTTACTTTTTCGTGTCCAGTGATTTCCGGTGGTGGAAGGATTTCCGGTGGAGGAAGCCCACTCTCTGGTGGAACAGTGTTACCAGGGAGCGCGGGCATGTTCTGTGATATATATATATATATATATATACATATATATATATATACATATATATATATATATATATATATATATATATATATATATATATATATATATATATATATATATATGTGCGACAAATATACTTGTCGCACGTAAAATATGCCTGGCCCACGCAAATTTTCAAAAAAAATCGAATAGGTTAAACTAAAGCACAATTAAAATCAATAGTACAAAAGTGATGTGAAAGTGACAGAATTTGTTTCATTAAGAAATTGAAATTAAAAGAAAAGTTTTAGAATGAGTGTACTTTCTATGGTGATAGCGGAGAGACTGATGAGAGTTCTTATGACGAATGCACACCACCGGAGACAATTGAACAAGCAAAATCGTCGTTTTTGGTTCCTTTTTTGTATGGCCCATGGACCCCAAACTTGTAAGATACGTCGCTTCACATGAGTAATAAAAAATATTATCTGCAACTCGTGCGGTATTGTCAATAGACCTTTTTACGGTTACTTAAGCCCATGCGCATCCGCCAAGTTTCAAAGGTCGGAATATGAAAGTTTCGGGCACATATTTAAAAGTTTGGGCACTTTGTTACGTCTAACATGGGAACACGGAAATTGACGAAAAAAAAATCAACTATGAAAAGGTCTATTGCGCCCGCCCAACTTCTAGAGGGTAATTGACAACTTGCCGCACTAGTTGCACAATATACTAGTAAAATATAATTTTAGAACAATTAGCTCACTCACTTCGTTCGTGCGCCCAACTTCACTCTCGTGGTCAATTGACAACTTGCCGCATTAGTTGCATAATATACTATTAGAATATCCTAAAATGTATTTGCAACTTAGCAAAGTATTTATTTTAGCAATTTCGCTCTCGTGGGCAATTGACAACTTGCGGCACTAGTTGCATAATATACTATTAAAATATCCTAAAATGAATTTGCAAATTTAGCAAAGTATTTATTTTAGCAATTTCGCTCTCGTGGGCAATTGAAAACTTGCCGCACTAGTTGCACAATATAATATTAAAATATCATTTTAGAACAATTAGCTCACTCACTTCGTTCGTGCGCCCAACTTCGCTCTCGTGGCCAATTGACAACTTGCCGCACAAGTTGCATAATATACTATTACAATATCCTAAAATGTATTTGCAATTTAGCAAAGTATTTATTTTAGCAATTTCGCTCTCGTGGCCAATTGACAATTTGCCGCACTAGTTGCACAATATACCGTTAAAATATCCTAAAATTTATTTGAAATTTACCAAAGTATTTATTTTAATTCTGGACCAAGACAATTATTTCTTTCTATAAATTGGAAAAATTTCGGAATGCTTTAAACACGTTCGCTACCAAGCGATTTCGTATATGAACCGCAACAACATCTCGCCTAGACCGCTGTCTGATATATAAGCCAACAACTGCGTTGAACCAAATGCACATTCTAAAATCAACTAAAGGAGGGAGAGAGTTCAGATGCTTTTCTTTCCGTCTCATATATGAGCCACTTTTTTTGTGCGAGGGTCGTTTGGCTGCAAAGCTTTTCTGCACAGCGACCAGCTTGATCTATTGGGCTCTATATGAGCCACTCTGTCTATTAAATTTGGCAAATTAGCCGTCTCATATATGGCCACTTAGCCTGTTTATTAAAAAAAGACCAGCGTCTCATATGAGAGCCGGAACAAAATGTCCCACAGAAAACCTTTCCTTCATTTTGTAAAGCTAGGTACAAGAGCACACCCAGGATATGAACTTGGGGGGCAGCTCATATTTGTTTCGAGGATTAAGAAATGAATTATGTATTATGAAATGAAGTATCCATCTGTCGTACAAACTGCTTCGCCATGCTCTTTGCACCCGAAGACGCCAGGGCGAGGTTTAAAAAATGTGATAGATATTTCTGTGCGGCTAGGTGGGTTCTAGGGGGGTCCCCCCTCTATAATTTATCCCTGCCCCTAGTTGGGTACGCCTTTGGCAAGGTACACACGGTATAGAAAACTAGCGTATAGACCTGCCATAGTTTGACTATAGCTGTGTGACCGCTTCGTATAGTCCAAAACTATTCGCATTGTTGAGCTATATGAAGCGGTCATACAGCTATAGTCAAACTATAACAGGACTGTACGCTAGTTTCCAATACCGTGTGTTTGTAGCTTAAGTATAGCAATATCAAGCAAAATGGCGATTTAATTTAACTTACGTTTTAAAAAAAAAATTGTGAGGTTGAAAGCCTTGTGAGGTTGAAATACTTGTGAGGTTGAAGTACTTGTGAGGTTGAAACCCTTGTGAGGTTGAAATTCTTGTGAGGTTGAAATTCTTGTGAGGTTGAAATTCTTGTGAGGTTGAAATTCTTGTGAGGTTGAAACTCAAAAGGTCTTTTGTGGTTGAAAGCCTTGTGAGGTTGAAATACTTGTGAGGTTGAAATACTTGTGAGGTTGGAACCCTTGTGAGGTTGAAATTCTTGTGAGGTTGAAATTCTTGTGAGGTTGAAATTCTTGTGAGATTGAAATTCTTGTGGGGTTGTGATGGTCTGTGAGGTTGAAACTCAAAAGGTCCTTTGTGGTTGAAAGCCTTGTGAGGTTGAAATACTTGTGAGGTTGAAATACTTGTGAGGTTGAAACCCTTGTGAGGTTGAAATTCTTGTGAGGTTGAAATTCTTGTGAGGTTGTGATGGTCTGTGAGGTTGAAACTCAAAAGGTCCTTTGGTAGCGAACGTGTTAAAAACGCATATATTTTCACAACAAAATCTTGATACAAATTTTATTAGAAATAAAGTTTTTTTTTTAGCAGCTTTTGCAAATTTCTTTCATACATCGCACAAAAATATTCTAAAATTTGATTATAATTTGTCTTAAAGTGTTTTTTCAAATTTCATTTTTGACTGATAGATAGATATAGAAGACTGATATTTGTTTTTGGAAATTGAAAAATGCAAAAAAATTCTCTAAATTTAACATTTTTTTAAAAACTCGCAAAATTTCAAAATATTTAACAAAACATAATCTTGATAACAAAACGTTGATATTTCTTAAATTACCTTTTTAGGCTAAACCGGAGATTCGTGCATGTAAGCCGCGATAGAAATTAGAACTAACGAAAAAAGACAATGTTTTACTGATTTTAAACTAGGTTAGGTTAATTAGGTTAGCATAACCTAACCTAGGTTAAGTTAAAGGTTAGATTGGGTTATACTGGAGTAGATAAATCCAGACCACATATCGCGCGACCTCTCGATCCAAAATTAGAAGAAAAAAAAATTTAAATAATTTACTTTGTGACTTGCACGCCCTCCTTACATGCACAGATCTCCGGTTTTACCAATTCAAATATTATACATTGTTTTCCAGTTCCAATTTTCAGAAATTTTTCCAAATTTCAGAAAATTTTCCAGTAAAATGATCCCAAAATAGTCACAAATTTACTAAAAGAAATTAAACTAAAATTTGCTATCGCCGATTTCACCACAAAAGAATCCATTGCAGGATTTTCAACAAAGTTTCTCTAACACAAACAATACATCTCCAAGGAACACAAATAAGTAAACAGAAAACCTGTTTTAGACTTTTGTAAAAAAATTCTGCAACGCGAATTTCCCTTTATTCAACATCCTCGCAAATACGTAAAATTCATCAAGGAACAGGGAACACGGTAGACGCATCGTATTCATTCAGCATATTCACAGTTCATGAGATATTAACAACAAAGAACTAACTATAAACAGGAACAACCAAACCAAAAACAATAGTTTTTGGAACGAAACATTGATTAAAATTACTCTTTCCCGCCAAGAAAGTGTTTGAAATAAAAACTCGATATGTTTATAAAACGAATGAAATGCTACAGTTTTAGTTTGTTTGTCCCTGCGACTATAAACTAAAATAGTTTTTTTTATCTTTTCTTTATATATTATTTCATACTTTGGATAATATCTACCTACTTAATTTCGAGGGTTTACACATGCATGTACAATAGCATGATTAACAATTCTTTAATATAGTACACGATATATACTAAAAGGTTACAATTTTCTTTTTTATTTATTTATTCCTCTGTATACCTATAATAATAATATTTTTGCTTTGCCTCGCATTACTTAATCTTATTTAGTTTATTATTCACGTCATGAAATCGTATTGCTCAAATTGCCTCCCCAAACGAACCAACAACGAAATAAAACACAAAAATTTCATTTAAAAAATACCTCACCAAAAAAATTAAGAAAAACTTAAACCGAAAAATCCATCCTAAATATTTCTCTTCTCTCTCTTTATAATATATAATATATACATTTTTCTCATTCTCTCAAACCCTTCATTTCTCTCAAGATATTTATTATTACTTTTTTAAACACATTTCCCTTCTTGTCTCTTTCACTTTGCGGCTGTATCCTATACGTAATAAAACTATTATTTCAATATTGCTACAATTCATAGAATACAAAACGTTTTTTTTTTCTTCTTCTTCTTTTGCTGCTTCTTCGTCGACGTCGTCTTCCTATCCTACAATTTATTTAACTGTTGAGAAATTTTGTGATTGATTTTGATTTGACGCCACCCAGGTCGAATACACATCCCTATAACACAAACAATTTTCAATAAATTTGTGTTTAAATTCGATAATTTTATCATAAATTCAAAAAATCACCACTGCTTTTCTAAAAATATTACGTAACTTATCAAATTATATAAATCTAAACAACTTGAGTTTTGACTTGAAATGAATGTTGCAACGTTCCTCTTAGATAAATAAACTAGTTTTATGCCTAAACCTAATCTTCTTAATCTAGCTTTAATCCTAGACCTAGTTTCACATCTAAACCTTATCTTCTTAATCTAGCTTTAATCCTAGACCTAGTTTCACATCTAAACCTTATCTTCTTAATCTAGCTTTAATCCTAGACCTAGTTTCACATCTAAACCTTATCTTCTTAATCTAGCTTTAATCCTAGACCTAGTTTCACATCTAAACCTTATCTTCTTAATCTAGCTTTAATCCTAGACCTAGTCTAAATCTTTGTTTAGTTTCTTTACTTACCGGCAATGGCTAACTACGCATTCATTGCTGCAGTATTCATCCTCCCATTCTGGATTGGCGATGGCAGGATTAGGGCAGCCGTGGCGAATGCAGGAGTTAGCAGGTCGCATCTGCGACTGCTGTGGCACGGACGTGGGCACTGTAGGTGCAGGTGCTGATGCCGGGGGGCTGCTTGAAACCATTGGGGGGGGACTGACATGCTGTTGCATATGCTGGGCTGGAACTTGTTGTTGCTGAGGAACCTACCGCAAAATACTGCTAGTTTAGGACAATTTTATCAAAACCACTCCCATCTGCGGTCCCATCAAACAAGTTTAAATAAGAAAAACAAGTTTAAATGATTAATCAAAAATTTTTTAGTTTAATTAAATATATATAAAAAAAGAAATTAGATTAATTAAATAATAAAAAAAAACCTTAAAAAAATTTAGTGGAAACACTGTGTATATTATCAAAGTGACACCCTGTATATATTACACGCAGTGAAGTTGGTTTTATTTAAATGCAGAAATGACCTACTAATAACAGATGGCTTAAGTGAACCAAATACATTAATTAATGGAAAGAAACTAATTAAAGCTATTAATTTAAATGAGGAATGAGTAACGTGGTTTAATTTAACGAATTTTTAGTTTGAATAAGTTGCGATTTGAATAAAAGTAATTTATATTTTTAGAGAACACGCTGTATAATAATGGAGTGAAGTTAGTAGTAGTTCAAAGTGAAAAGCTGTCGTTACAGAATGGAATAAATAAAAAACAAAGCAGCTCACCTGTTGCATGTAATTATTACTATGTGGTTGTTGCATGTGGGGTGGGATGTTCATGTGATTTGGCACAGGTCCCATGGGTGATTGTATCATGTTTGGGTGTTGATTGTTAAGGTTACTCATCATGGGCGGTTTCTTGACAAGAGGGCTCTGGCTGGGCGAGGTGGCCGATGAAGACATTGGGGGCGAGGGCAGCGTGCTTTGCGGCGAGTAGCCCCCGTATTGGGGGGCGCCGGCGTTGTAGCTGCCGTAGGCGTACATGCCTTCGCCCTCGCCGGCGCCTTTCGAAACCAAGCTGGCCCTGTAGGCCGCCAGGGCCTTCAAGTACTCCTTTTTCGCTGCCTCCGTCTTCTTCTTATATACATTCTTGTGTTCGGAGTCGAGGGCGTCCCACATCGAGGCGACGATCTTCGAGACTTCGCCGAAACTCGCGTTGGGATTCTGGCCCTTGATGGCCGCTTGAGTGTCGCGGAAGAACAAGGCGTACGCCGACACCGGCCTAAAACAAACAAACAACAATTAAGAAAACGCGCAATAAACTCGAAAAACAAGCCTCAACTTCTCGATTTCGCTCATATTTGCACGCCAAGCGTTTCTAACCTTCGTCCAACTGTCAGTCTGCGTTTTAACTGTCAAACTGGAAGTAACTGACCGGTTTGAAAGCGCCAATCCGGTGCGAGCGCTCGCGGTGGTGGGGGCATTCATCCCCTTTCGGCAAAATGTGGGAAAATTTAAAAATTTGAATAAAACGTTTACGCTTCGTGATTCTTTAATAGTTTCACCGTTGTTTTCTTAACGGCGTGAGAGAGATTCTTAATGGGTTATTTTTTTCTTTATGTCGAGATTTTAACGGTAATTACCCAGTAATTACACTCAAAATGTAATTAATTTCGAACATAATTATTCTTGTTCTAATTACCGACATTATTTAAATTGGACTATTTATGTATTATTTACAGGAATTTGGTAATTTTGTTCCACAAAGAAGAACAAATAGAAAAAAAAACATAGAAAATTACACAAACAAGAAGACTAGACAGACAAGACTAGACAGACAAGACTAGACAGACAAGACTAGACAGACAAGACTAGACAGACAAGACTAGACAGACAAGACTAGACAGACAAGACTAGACAGACAAGACTAGACAGACAAGACTAGACAGACAAGACTAGACAGACAAGACTAGACAGACAAGACTAGACAGACAAGACTAGACAGACAAGACTAGACAGACAAGACTAGACAGACAAGACTAGACAGACAAGACTAGACAGACAAGACTAGACAGACAAGACTAGACAGACAAGACTAGACAGACAAGACTAGACAGACAAGACTAGACAGACAAGACTAGACAGACAAGACTAGACAGACAAGACTAGACAGACAAGACTAGACAGACAAGACTAGACAGACAAGACTAGACAGACAAGACTAGACAGACAAGACTAGACAGACAAGACTAGACAGACAAGACTAGACAGACAAGACTAGACAGACAAGACTAGACAGACAAGACTAGACAGACAAGACTAGACAGACAAGACTAGACAGACAAGACTAGACAGACAAGAATAGACATACAAGACTAGACAGACAAAACCACTCTTGTCAGACAAGAAGTAAATAGCGGAATCTGCAGATGCGTTTCGAGATTTACCATATATCTCATCAGTGCAGCTTTGCTGTTTTGAATTAAAAATTGGAATACACTTACTTGAGCACCTCGTGCATGGCTGGCAAGGTTAGGATTTAATTTGACGTTTGTAGAGAAAGACTTGGTTACGCCTTGACCTTGTTTTGTAGTCTTAATAAAAGTTAATATTATAGAGCTACGAACAGATTGAATATATTTATACATCCAGGCTAAATTTCGACTTTATTAAGTTTAGAAGTAAATAACTTCTTGACTGATGAAATTATAAGTTTTGTGTGTAAGTTATTGCGAAATTCCAGCTAGTTTGCTAAATATTAGACAGACAAATTCAGCAAATAATTTAGTTTTCACGCGTTCTACCTCGCCAACTTAAAGTAAATTTCAGGCAAAAGTGAACAAAATTTGTAAAATATTTTGCAAGTTTCTGAAAGATCGCGAAATTGTTTGCAACTTTTGTTTGAATTTTTTTGCAAAATCTCAGCTAGTTTGCTAAATATTAGACAGACAAACTCAACAAATGCTTAAATAGACACATTAGTTCCGGAGAGTTTCGGCTTGCAAATTCAAGCCGAAACTGAAGAAAATTGTCAAAAAATTTCACAGGTTTCTTGTAGACTATTAAATTATCTACAAGTTTTGTTTGAAAATTTCCGCGATATTTCAGGTACTTAGCTAAATATTAGACAGACAAATTCAACAAACAATTTAGTTTCCACGCGTCCTACCTCATCAAATTTTTGCTAATTTCAGGCAGAATTAAACCAAGTTTGCAAAAATTTTGCGAGTTTATAAGAGAGTGCGAAATTATCTGCAATTTTTGTCTTAAAATTTTTCCGAAATCTTAACTAGTTTGCCAAATATTAGACAGACAAACTCAACAAATGCTCAAATAGACAAACTAGTTCCGGAGCGTTTCGGCTTGCCAATTCAAGCCAATTTCAGCTGAAACTGAAGAAAATTTCCAAAATATTTCGCATGTTTCTTGTACACTATTAAATTATCTACAAGGTTTATTAAAATTTTCGCAATATTTCAGGTAGTTTGCAAAATATTAGAGAGACAAATTCAACAAACAATTTAGTTTCCACGCGTCCTACCTCATCAACTTTTTGCTAATTTAAGGCGGAATTTAACAAAATTTGCAAAATATTTCGCAAGGTTTATAAGAGAATGCGAAATTATGTGTAACTTTTGTCTGAATTTTTTTGCGAAATCTTAGCTAGTTTGCTAAATATTACTCAGACAAACTCAACAAATGCCTAAATAGACGAATTAGTTTAGGAGCGTTTCGGCTTGCCAATTCAAGTCAATTTCAGCTCAAACTATAGAAAATTGCCGAAATATTTCGCAGGTTTCTTGTAGACTATTAAATTATCTACAAGTTTTGTTTGAAAATTTTCGCGATATATCAGGTAATTTGCTAAATATTAGACAGACAAACTCAAAAAATCATTCATTTTTCTTGCGTTCTATCTCGTGGACCTTTTTTCTAATTTCAGCCAGAAGTGAACAAAATATTTCGCAAATTTCTGATAGATTATGAAATTATCTGCAAGTTTTATTTGAAAATTCTTGCGAAATCTTAGCTAGTTTGCTCAATATTAAACAGACAAACTCACCAAATGCTCAAATAGACGAATTAGTTTCGGAGCATTTCGGCTTGCCATTTAAAGCCAATTTCAGCTATAACTGAAGAAAATTGCCAAAATATTTCGCAGGTTTCTTGTAGACTATTAAATTATCTAAAAGTTTTGTTTGCGAATTTTCGCGATATTTCAGGTAGTTTGCTAAATATTAGACACACAAATTCAACAAACAATTTAGTTTTCACGCGGTCCACCACATCAACTTTTGCTAATTTCAGGCAGAATTAAACAAAATTTGCAAAACATTTCGCAAGTTTCTCATAGATTATAGAATTATCTGCAACTTTTGTCTGAAAATTTTTGCGAAATCATAGCTAGTTTGCTAAATATTAGACCGACAAACTCGACAAATAATTTAGTTTTCACGCGTTCTACCTCGCCAACCTTTTGCTAATTTCAGGCAAAATTAAACAAAATTTGCAAAATATTTCATAATTTTCTCATAGATTACCAAATTATCTGCAACTTTTGTCTGAAAATTTTTGTCAAATCTTAGCTAGTTTGCTAAATATTAGACAGACAAACTCCACAAATAATTTAGTTTTTCACGCGTTCTACCTCGCCAACTTTTTGCTAATTTCAGGCAGAATTAAACAAAATTTGCAAAATATTTCGCAAGTTTATAAGGGAATGCGAAATTATCTGCAACTTTTGTCTAAAAATGTTGCGAAATCTTAGCTAGTTTGCTAAATATTAGACAGAGATCTCAACAAATGCTCAAATAGACACATTAGTTCCGGAGCGTTTCGGATTGCACATTCAAGCCAATTTCAGCTCAAACTGAAGAAAAATTCCGAAATATTTCTCAAGTTTCTTGTAGACTATTAAATTATATACAAGTTTTGTTTGAAAATTTTCGCGATAATTCAGGTAGTTTGCTAAATATTAGACAAACAAATGCAACAAATCATTTATTTTTCTCGCGTTCTACCTCGTCAACTTTTTACTAATTTCAGCTAAAATTGAACTAAATTTGCAAAATATTTCGCAAGTTTCTGATAGATTACAAAATTATCTGCAACTTTTGTTTGAAAATTTTTGCGAAATATTAGATAGTTCGCTAAATATTAGACAGAAAACTCAACACACGCTAAACGTTTCGGCTTGCCAATTCAAGCCAATTTTGGCAGAAACTGATGAAAATTCATCAACTTTTTGCTAATTTCAGGCAGAATTAAAACAAAATTTGCAAAATATTTCGCAAGTTTCTGATAGATTACAAAATTTTCTGCAACTTTTGTCTGAAAATTTTTGCGAAATCTTAGCTAGTTTACTAAATATTAGACAGACAAACTCAACAAATGCGCAAATAGACAAATAAACTTCGGAGCGTGTCGGCTTGCTAATTCAAGCCAATTTCAGCTGAAACTGAAGAAAATCGCTAAAATATTTCGCAGATTTCTTGTAGATTACTAAATTATCTACAAGTTTTGTTTGAAAATTCTCGTAATATTTCAGGTAGTTTGCTAAATATTAGACAGACAAGTTCAACAAACAATTTAGTCTCCACGAGTTCTACCTCATCAACTTTTTGCTACTTTCGGGCAACAAATTAAACAAAATTTGCAAAATATTTAGCGAGTTTATAAGGGAATGAAAAATTAAATGCAACTTTTGTTTGAAAATGTTTGCGAAATCTCAGCTAGGTTGCTAAATATTAAACAGACAAACTCAACAAATGCTGAAATAGACAAATTAGTTCCGGAGCGTTTCGGCTTGCACATTCAAGCCAATTTCAGCCGAAACTGAAGAAAATTGTCAAAATAGTTTTGTTTGAAAATTTTCGCGATATTTCAGGTAGTTAAAAATTAGACACACAAGTTCAACAAATAATTTAGTTTTCATGCGTTCTACCTAGTCAATTTTTTGCTAATTTCAGGCAGAATTAAACAAAATTTGCAAAATATTTCGCAAGTTAATAAGAGAATGCGAGTAGATAGGCTAGGACAGTTCGGGCGCAAAATCCCATAAGGATTTACAGGGGTCTAAATTCACATTTGTTAATAATATTTCTTCCGGTCCGCGGGGTTGGTCGGAGAGACCTCAGTTGGATCTCAACTGGAAGTACACCATTTAGTCACTTTCAACAATGATAAAAATAACAAGTAGGGGTAGTTGCGACCAAAATTTGGGTCTCAACTTTATCAATTTGTTAAGTCACTTGAAAATGACCGTCAAACGTCGAAACTCGAGTCGTGATATGTGTAGAAATTTATATAACTGTGAATAATAAGTTATATAATATTTTTACATAATATAAGTGTGGTAAAAAACAAAGTGAATTTTTCAATTCAATGTAAGTATGGATTACCACGTAGTAACTGTCGCAACCATCCTATTCATAAAATTTGGGAGTTGATGAGAAAAATCAAATCCTGTGTCAGAGCGGCATGCACCCTAAGAGAGATACCGCCACCGTCACCAGCCGCCACCGTCTCAGTAGATGACGTCATCCGCCGCTGCGGCTATTACCAAACTAATTATCTCGATTCCTAACCCCCGTAACCTAACCCAACGAATCTAATGCCAACCTACCCTAGAAACCTCGGGTAGGGACCTAGGTAGGAATGAAGCGCGCTTCAGTCTTAATCCAACGAATCTAATGCTAACCTACCATAATGTTAATCCAACTAACCTAACCAGTGATATTAAAAGCAGGTTAAAGCTGATTAAAAGCCGTTTAAAGCTGATTAAAGCTGATTCAAATCTGTTTAAAGCTGATTCAAATCTGTTTATAGCTGATTAAAATCTGTTTAAAGCTGATTAAAGTGGATGGAAAGGGGTTGAAAGTGGTTTTAAAGTGGATGGACAGTGGATGGAAAGTGGATTTAAAGTGGACGGAAAGTGGACGGATAGAATGCAGATTCTCGTACAACGGCTGATCAATTTACTAATAAAGCTATTTACACCAATCTTAAAAAACTTTTACACATTGATTGCATGGATACAGTTTTAATTGTTGATATGACGATGAATTTAGAGCTCAGGCTTAAATATCAATCGCGTTCCGCATAGCGATAAAATAAGTATCAATGCTAAACATCTGACCGCGCTCGAGGCGTGTGTTAATGAATTTATTGTAAACAAAACGTCCGAACATCTGAATGTATTAATTGTAAAATTAAATGTAAAATTTATACAAGTGAAATGCGAAAATGCTGACTCGGCGGTTCTTATCAACTATTTCACAATTCATACATTCCATTCTCGCGCGCGTTTACAAGTTCAAACACAAAATTAGTTTGAGGCTGAGTGCCCTCAAAATGAGTAAGTTTGTGCGTGTTTTACATAAGAAGTAATGTTAATTTTCATAAATCACTGTTAAAGTCACACTTTTCCATAAAATTACATATAAATTGAGACATAAGGTCAACTATAATTATTAATTCATTAATTAATCAATCTGAATCGAGATAATTAGTTTCGTAATATCCGCGGCGGCGGATGACGTCATCTACTGAGACGGAGGCGGCATTTCTCTTAATGTGCATGCTAGAGCCGTTCTGACAACATTTGATTTTTCTCATCAACCCCCCAATTTTGGTCGCAACTACCCTTACTTGTTATTTTTATCATTGTGGAAAGTGACTATATGGTATACTTCCAGTTGAGATCCAACTGAGGTCTCTCAGACCAACCAACCCTCTGGACCGGAAGAAAAATTAAAAAATGTGAATTTAGACCCCTATGTAAATCCTTATGGGATTTTTTTGCTAATTTAAGGCAGAATTAAACAAAAGTTGCAAAATATTTCGCGAGTTTATAAGGGAATGCGAAATTATCTGCAACTTTTGTCTGAAAATGTTTGCGAAATCTCAGCTAGTTTGCTAAACATTAGACAGACAAACTCAACAAATGCTCAAATAGACAAATTAGTTCCGGAGCGTTTTGGCTTGCAAGTTCAAGCCAATTTCAGCCGAAACTGAAGAAAATTGCCAAAATATTTCGCAGGTTTCTTGTAGACTATTAAATTATCTACAAGTTTTGTTGGAAAATTTTCGCGATATTTCAGGTAGTTTGTTAAATATTAGACACAAAAATTCAACAAACAATTTAGTTTTCACGCGGTCTACCTCATCAAATTTTGATAACTTCAGGCAGAATTAAACAAAATTTGCAAAATATTTCGCAAGTTTCTCATAGACTACATAATTATCTGCAACTTTTGTCTGAAAATTTTTGCCAAATATTAGCTAGTTTGCTAAATATTAGACCGAGAAACTCCACAAATAATTTAGTTTTCACCCGTACCTGGTCAACTTTGTGCTAATTTCAGGCAAAATTAAACAAAATTTGCAAAATATTTCGCAAGTTTATAAGGGAAAGCGCAATTATCTGCAACTTTTGTCTGAAAATGTTAGCGAAATCTCAACTATTTTGCTAAATATTAGACAGACAATCTGAACAAATGCTCAAATAGACAAATTAGTTCCAGAGCGTTTCGGCTTGCAAATTCAAGCCAATATCAGCCGAAACTGAAGAAAATTGCCAAAATATTTCGAAGGTTTCTTGTAGACTATTAAATTATCTACAAGTTTTGTTTGAAAATTTTCGCGATATTTCAGGTAGTTTGCTAAATATTAGACACACAAATTCAACAAACAATTTAGTTTTCACGCGGTCTACCACATCAACTTATGCTAATTTCAGGCAGAATTAAACAAAATTTGCAAAATATTTCGCAAGTTTCTCATAGATTACAAGATTATCTGCAACTTTTGTCTGAAAATTTTTGTCAAATCTTAGCTAATTTGCTAAATATTAGATCGACAAACTCCACAAATAATTTAGTTTTCACGCGTTCTACCTCGCCAACTTTTTGATAATTGCAGGCAAAATTAAACAAAATTTGCAAAATATTTCGCAAGTTTATAAGAGAATGCAAAATTATCTGCAACTTTTGTCTGAAAATGTTTGCGAAATCTCAGCTAGTTTGTTAAATATTAGACAGACAATCTAAACAAATGCTCAAAATAGACAAATTAGTTCTGGAGCGTTTCGGCTTGCAAATTCAAGCCAATTTAAGCCGAAACTGAAGAAAATTGCCAAAATATTTCGCAAGTTTATAAGGGAATACGAAATTATCTGCAACTTTTGTCTGAACATGTTTGCGAAATCTCAGCTAGTTTGTTAAATATTAGACAGACAATCTCAACAAATGCCCAAATAGACAAATTAGTTCCGGAGCTTTTCGGCTGCAAATTCAAGCCAATTTCAGCCATAACTGAAGAAAATTGTCAAAATATTTCGCAGGTTTCTTGTAGACTATTAAATTATCTACAAGTTTTGTTTGAAAATTTTCGTGATATTTCAGGTAGTTTGCTAAATATTAAACAGACAAATTAAATGAACAAAGACTTTAAATTCAACAACAAATGTTTGATTATTTCGCTGCTTTTTATTACAAACAAATAGTTCCACAAAAATATTCATTAAAAATAAAGAGTCGGAAAACAGACACGAACATACCAATCAGCTTCGATGCGTAACACACGAGGAACCTCACAATACCTCCCCCGAGTTCATCCGATGAACCGAGGACGAAGAAATCAAGTTCATCGACCCAAAAATCCAAACAAGAAACATAAAATCATTCTTATAAAAATTACAAACTCGCATTCAATTACACCAAATTGCAATCAATTATTTCTAATTACTTTTCCAACTTAATTACGCAACATTGTCTTAATTGAACGCATTACGTAAACATTACGAAAAGGCCTTTGACTTGTGTCCCTCTAATCATGTCTATCCCTGCCTTTCTAATCTTGTTAAGTCATACTTCATCTAAATAGTTCTTATATAATTAGTTTGTCTAATCTTATAAATTAGACTAATACAGTGTAGTAAGTGTATAAGTAAAATCAAATTGGTTGTATAAAATGTGTTTGTATTGATTTTCGAGTTGGCTATTAAAGCGTATTAAAATGTTGAGAATGGTGTTTGAGCCCCGGCGCGCGGGGTGGTTGGGGGATGCGGGGTGGAGTTTATATGGCCCGTAAAGCTAACATTCGCCGTGCGCAAGTTGTAACGGCAGATTTATTGTTGCAATTTTCTTCTACATAGTAGGCAGTGTTTCGTTTTCTTTTTGAAATATTGATGGGCTTAATTCGGCCCCGCATGCTTTATCTCCACTGTAAAATGTAAATTTCGCATCGGATTCTTTTATGCTTTTTCTTGCTCTTGTGTTTTGGAAATTTATATCTGCGAAGACGTAATGGCCGCAATAAAAACCCCGACTCGTACATGAATTGAATTCCTCGTGACGGTCTTTGCGCCGTTAATTTATAAACAAATTTTCACCGAATTCAAACTCGTTTGCAATGTTTCGATTTGCCGTTAAAAATAAACCTTTCCGATAATTCTCCAAGAAAACCCATTAAACTTTATTATTATCAACTTTAATACAAAGTTGCCACAAACTGCCTTTTCTTATTACGTTCCTAACTTTTTCCACGTAGTTTTTATTATTTTCGTGATCAAATTATTTACTTCTTTTACGACATTAATAAAGACAAACTCTTACTATATTGACTATTTAGTCTTGTCTGTTTAGCCTTGCTTGTCTAATCTTATCTGTATAGTCTAGTCTGTCCAGTCTTCTCTGTCTAGTCTTGCCTGTCCGGTCTGTCTAGCCTTGTCTATCTAGTCTTGTCTGTCTAGTTTTGTCTGTCTAGTCTTGTATGTTTAGTCTTGTCTGTCTAGTCTTGTCTGTCTAGTCTTGTCTCTCCCAAATCGACATTCAAGTTTTTCTCTGTGCAGATTAACAGTTATAAGTGAGAGTCGCGACGCGATTCCGCGACGTCCAATTATGGCTGCCGAAAGCCAAAACACCGTTCTACAATCCACGGAAAAATCAAAAACATACACCGGGGCGCTGCAAAAATATAGCCGTTTTACTCTCGTCACTTGTTTTCTGCAATACGGCGAGTTTGGGCGGCCGTCGGGACGGTTGCAGACGACGCAGCGCGATGCCGCTTGCAGTAAAAGATGAAACGTTCAATTCTCTACGGGAATCGCGTGAAACCGTTCCCGCAGACCTCAAGTTGGCGGTTCCTTAGGAGATTTCCTGAACGTCCAAGAAACGTGGTTTTTATGGAGTCACGACGCCATCTTCGTCGCAATCGGGATTAAACTCCCAAACAAACTAATAGGCTCTATGCCCGATCGAACGGCACCGGTCCCGTTCCGATCAGTCAATCGGTTCGGACGTTCTATGTATCGCCGCGAAACGCCACTGTTTTTTTTTCATTTTTTTTCATTTTCCTCTTTAATCTGCCGCAGATTCTGAAAAAGTCGTCGCAGTTTAAAAATTCTTGCCGGAATGGCTGCGGGTAAGTGTTCTGAAGAGAACGAACCCGGCCTGCCACCTGGAACCCTTCAAATAAGTGCGGGGCGTCCTTTGAAGTGATGGCAAAATTTGCAAAAAAAAAAGTTTCATTTTCTCTTGCACCGGGTGAACGGGACGTCGCAGGACGGCGAGCGAGGGCTCTAAAAATGTGGCGCGGCGGCGGCTAAAGCATCCGGAAAATTTTTCGAGATTTGGCGAAAAATGAGCCTCGAAGGTAAAAAATTAATGATTTTATGTCTCGCTCTGGTGCGTCCGAACCTGGGGGATTTGAGTCGCGAAAACGGCACCGCTCGACGGAGCTCTCGGTTCTACACCAGCAAAATGTACAATCCCAATTTGTGCCGCCGCCGCCGCTTCCGTCGGGCCGTTTCCGCAAAAAACGTCGATTTTAGGGTGGGTTTTGCACCCCTGGAGGGACGCAGCAACTTCTTGTTAATCTTGTTTGTCTAGTCTTGTTGTAAAAATAACTTGTAAAAGCGAGAATTGTTTAGAAATTGCAAAATACGAAGTTGCGTACAAAATTGTTCATGAGCTCCGCGGAACTTCAAAATTTGGTGTACAAATAATACAGTGAAGCAAAAATTGATGTTTGATTCATGCGAAATATCGAAGTTTGAAAAGTAAACTTTAAAATTTTTGAGTCGAAGTTTCAACTGTGAAAGTGAAAACATTAAAATTTTAAGTTTAAAATACAAATAGATATCTCAAGATGAAGTCCAAACAATCAAAAAAACGTAATTTGAAGTACAAAACACGTTTAAGTTTGAAGTTAAAAACTGCAAAACTTGTAAAGTTGTGACACTTCCAAGTGGTTGGACAAAAGATATTAGTAGTTGAAGTTTTGGAAAAGTCAAAACGCAATTAAAACCTTGGTAAATTGAAGTTTGTCACAAAAAAAAAACAAACAAGAAATGAAGCTTAAACATAACTTGTGCACTGGAAGTTCAGAAAACGTCGAAGTTTTTTATATTACAATGTGTACGTTGAAGCTTGGAACATCAGAGTCGAAGTTTACAATTACAGAACTTCAAAATGGTTTGACAGAACAATAAAAATTAACTATCGAACTTATGCAAACTTTCAAAATGTTGTTGCGTTACAAAAACTTCAGTAAATTGAAGTTCGTCACATTGAAAAGAAACAACAAATGAAGTTTAAACATGATTTCTCCAATCGAAACGTTTTTCGGGAAATCAAATCAAATTCGGGAAACAAAAACGGGAAACGTTGAAGTTTTTACCTTTCCGATGTGTAAATTAATAATTGAAGTTTAGAATAACAAAACTTCAAAATAGTTTGACAAGACAAAAAGACAAAAATGTTGTCAGTTCAAACTCCAAGATAATTTGACAAGAAAAAAAAATGATGAAAGTTTTGCAACTGTCAAAACGTTGCTAAAAATCTTAGTAAATTGAAGTTTGACACATTGCATAGAAACAAGAAAATGAAGTTTAAACTGTAATCTGATCTGATGTTGTCCAGTCGAAGTAACGTCGAAGTTTGTTTTATTTCGATGCGTAAATAGAGAAATAACTTCAATTAAGCAACTTGTGTTTAAACTTCATTTCATAGTGACAAACTTCAATTTACTGAGGTTTTTATAAAGCAAAACTAAGTTTTGTCTCTTGCAAAACTTCAACTGAAATTTTTTTGTTATTTCGATGCGTAAATTGAAGACTGAAACATCATAATCGAACTTTAAAACTTCAAAAATAGTTCAAGAAATTTTGACAGTTCAAACTTCAAGCTAATGTCAAACTAGCTTGAAGTTTGAACTTTATGTTTACTTTAAGTTTTTGAACTAATTTACGCATCGAAATAACAAAAAATATTCGGTTGAAGTTTAGCAAAAGACAAAACTTAGTTTTGCTTTATAAAAACCTCAGTAAATTGAAGTTTGTCGCAATGAAATGAAGTTTAAACACGAGTTGCTTAATTGAAGTTCAGTAAACGTCAACACTTTTATTAATAAAATGTGCAAATTGAGGCCTGAAACATTATATTTGAAGTTTAAACGTGATTTTGTCAAATAAATTTTTGGAAACTTCAAGACGTTAAAGTCAATTGAAACATCACAACGATATTTTGTCGCTGTTGTAATCTAATCTAATGTATTACATCTTAAAATTACATCTCTAATGTAATCTAATCTGAAGTTTGTAATACGAGAAAACGTCAAAAAAAGTTGTTTTGGAGCATCAAAGTGAAGTTTTTTTTTAAACGTCAGTTGTAACAAATTCGACGTTTTGTCGGTGTTTATCTGGTGTGAAGTTGGCATGAAAGCGTAAAAAAATGTCGTTTGTGACAGCATGAAAGTGAAGTTTTACTCAATACTTGTCTTGGTCTGTTTAGTCTTGTCTGTCTAGTCTTGTCTGTCTAGTCTTGTCTGTCTAGTCTTGTCTGTCTAGTCTTGTCTGTCCAGTCTTGTCTGTCTAGTTTTGTCTGTCTAGTCTTGTCTGTCCAGTCTTGTCTGTCTAGTCTTGTCTGTCTAGTCTAGTTTGTCTAGTTTTGTCTGTCTAGTCTTGTCTGTCTAGTCTTGTCTGTCTAGTCTTGTCTGTCTAGTCTTGTCTGTCTAGTCTTGTCTGTCTAGTCTTGTCTGTCTAGTCTTGTCTGTCTAGTCTTGTCTGTCTAGTCTTGTCTGTCTAGTCTTGTCTGTCTAGTCTTGTCTGTTTAGTCGTACAAAGGAAATTAAAACTTCTTTGAATCAATCTTAACATTCACTTTACCCAATTTATTTGACAAAGAGAATTTTCCTTTTTTAATAAAAATTCAAATAATAATAAAAAAAAAAACATCAAAGATTCTTCGGCCTGTGCCAATTTTGTTCTCGCTCGCTCTCGCGGGCTTTGTGTGTGCGCCTCCACAAATTTAATCTAAAACTCCCATAAAAAAAGAAAACTCATAAAGTTTTCTCTTTCGCGTTTTTCTACCCGCGCTCTCTCTCGCTCCCTCCGGCGTCTTTGCCTCCCGCTTTCGTTCAATATTTTGCAAATTCGCCCCGGCGTTTTGTTTGTGTTTATGCGCGCCGCGAATGCGCAAAAACTGAATTGCATAATCGCAAAACGAAATAACAGTGATTCTTGCGCAACAAAACCGTTCTAGGTTTATCCAATGGATTCTTTAGCAACGTTTTGTTTCATTTACTACGTTCAGTTTTAATGCAGAATTCGAAATTGCGAAAATAAACAATTTTTCGTAAAATTTAAACTAAATTTTACGTAAAACGATTTTCGTAAAATTTAATTTTAATTGTCGCTGAATTGGTAACATCTCCATTTGCAAAATCAACGCTAAAGATTTTGCCTACTGAGTTTTCCGTTTTCTTCAAACATTTATTTATTTTTGCAACGGGAATTAATTACGAAAAGATATTTTCGTAATTCTCTTGTTTCATTAATTCGCTCAAGTTTCTGGGAAAATTCATTAAAACTCTCGGGAACTTTATTTATTAGGGAAAGTTTCTCGGCAAAAACGTTTTGATTAAAATTTATCGTTTAACAAATTAAGTAAAGAATTTTCTCTGGAATATGAAAAATTTGCTATTTCCATGTAATTAAACCACAAATTTGCACGTTTTTTTTTGTTGCATTTATTTTGCACTCATGCAATTTTAATTGATTTATTTTAACAAATCAAGTAAAGAATTTTCTCTGAAATATGGAAAATTTTGCAATTTCTAAATAATTAAATCACAAATTTGCACATTTTTCTGTTGCATTTATTATGCAAAATCATGCAATTTTAATTGATTTATTTTAACAAATTAAGTAGAGAATTTTCTCTGAAAAAATGAAAAATTTGCAATTTCCAAATAATTAAACCACAAATGTGCACGTTTTTCTGTTGCATTTATTTTGCAAAATCGTGCAATTTTAATTGATTTATTTATTTCATCTAAAAGAACTCGAAGTGTTGATGACGATTTTGTCTTTCATATTGACTAACGGTCAATTCCCATATGCGCGACACTCAGCTACGCGACGTCGTGCGACATCGCTGGTCAAATAATGGATACATTGTTTTAAATGGTCACGTCGCGTAACTGTCGCGTAGCCATAGTCAGAACGTGCCCATTTAAAACAATGTAAATCATTATTTGACAGGCGATGTCGCGTGACGTCGCGTAGCTGAGTGTCGCGTATATGAGAATCGGCCTTAAATCATTACCTTTAATGACATATCGTCCACCCAATCATCAACCAAACAGTAAGGCTAAAGGTCGATTCCCATATGCGTGACACTCAGCTACGCGACGTCGTGCGACATCGCTTGTCAAATAATGATTACATTGTATTAAATGGGCACGTCGCGTAGCCATAGTTAGAACGTGCCGATTTAAAACAATGTAATCATTATTTGACAGGCAATGTCGCGTGACGTCGCGTAGCTGAGTGTCGCGTATATGAGAATCGGCCTTAAATCATTACCTTTAATGACATATCGTCCACCCAATCATCAACCAAACAGTAAGGCTAAAGGTCGATTGCCATATGCGTGACACTCAGCTACGCGACGTCGTGCGACATCGCTTGTCAAATAATGATTACATTCTTTTAAATAGGCACGTCGCGTAACTGTCGCGTATCCATATTGAAAACGTGCCAATTTAAAACAATGTAATCATTATTTGACAAACGGTGTCGCGTGACGTCGCGTAGCTGAGTGTCGCGTATATGAGAATCAGCCTTAAATCATTACCTTTAATGATATATCGTCCACCCAATCAACAACCAAACAGACGAACTAAAGGTCGATTCCCATATGCGCGACACTCAGCAAAGCGACGTCGTGCAACATCGCTGGTGAAATAATGATTACATTGTTTTAAATGGGCACGTCGCGTAACTGCCGCGTATCCATATTGAGAACGTGCCCATTTAAAACAATGAAATCATTATTTGACAGGCGATGTCGCGTGACGTCGCGTAGCTGAGTGTCGCGTATATGAGAATAGGCCTTAAATCATTACCTTTAATGATATGTCGCCCACCCAATTATCAACCAAACAGTAAGACTTAAGGTCGATTCCCATATGCGCGACAATCAGCTACGCGACGTCGTGCAACATCGCTTGTCAAATAATGATTACATTGTATTAAATGGGCACGTCGCGTAGCCATAGTCAGAACGTGCCCATTTAAAACAATGTAATCATTATTTGACAGGCGATGTCGCGTAGCTGAGTGTCGCGTATATGAGAATCGGTCTTAAATCATTACCTTTAATGATATATCGTTCGCCCAATCATCAAGCAAACAGTAAGACTAAAGGTCGATTCCCATATGCGTGACAGTCAGCTACGCGACGTCGTGCGACATCGCTTGTGAAATAATGATTACATTGTTTTAAATGGGCACGTCGCGTAACTGTCGCGTATCCATATTGAGAACGTGCCCATTTAAAACAATGAAATCATTATTTGACAGGCGATGTCGCGTGACGTCGCGTAGCTGAGTGTCGCGTATATGAGAATAGGCCTTAAATCATTACCTTTAATGATATGTCGCCCACCCAATTATCAACCAAACAGTAAGACTTAAGGTCGATTCCCATATGCGCGACAATCAGCTACGCGACGTCGTGCAACATCGCTTGTCAAATAATGATTACATTGTATTAAATGGGCACGTCGCGTAGCCATAGTCAGAACGTGACCATTTAAAACAATGTAATCATTATTTGACAGGCGATGTCGCGTAGCTGAGTGTCGTTTATATAATAATCGGTCTTAAATCATTACCTTTAATGATATATCGTTCGCCCAATCATCAAGCAAACAGTAAGACTAAAGGTCAATTCCCATATGCGCGACACTCAGCTACGCGACATCGTGCGACATCGCTTGTCAAATAATGATTACATTAAATTAAATGGGCCTCGCGTAGCTGTCGCGTAGCCATAGTCACGTGTCCATTTAAAACAATGTAATCATTATTTGACAGGCTATGTCGCGTGACGTCGCGTAGCTGAGTGTCGCGTATATGACAATCGGCCTTTGCGATACAGTGACACATTTTTTGACGAACTTTTTGCGACTTTTTGCCAAAATTTCCCACGCGTTTTCTTAACTTTTTGTGAGTTTTCCTAATTAAGGAAATCCCTGTGTGTCATTTAACACCAAAATTATCTCAATTCGTCTCAAATAAAATTTGAAAAAAGTTAAATCTGAATGCTACATGGACCTACAATACAAGGAACTTGCCAATTTTCGTATTTCAAGAAAACATTACTTTTTGCCCAATTTGACACATCGTGGGTGCACTGCAAAAATGCCCAAATCAAAAATGAGAGAATGTACCCAAGTCATTTTAATGCCTCTACCTTTATGGAAAACATAGTCCAAACCAATATAAGTAGCTAATCATATCATTCTAACATAGGCCAAAAATGATCCAAGTGTCACAGGTTAGTCATTTTTGCCAATGTTTGACTTGGTCACTTTTGGCAGACACCCACGACATTTTTGCACGAAATTTCGACTAACAATTTTCGTACTTCAAGAAAATATTACTTTTTGCCCAATTTGACACATCGTGGGTGTACTGCCAAAAATGCCCAAACCAAAATTGGGATAATCTACCCAAGTCATTTTAACGCCTCTACCTTTTATGGAAAACATAGTCCAACCCAATATAAGTAGCTAATCATATCATTCTAACATGGGCCAAAAATGTCTATATCGTCATTTTTGCCAATGTTTGACTTGATTTCTTTTGGCAGATACCCACGACATTTTTGAACGAAATTTCGACTAACAATTTTCGTACTTCAAGTAAAAATTACTTTTTGCCCAATTTGACACATTGTACGTAGTACACGCCCAAAAATGCCCAAATCAAAAATGAGATATGTGCCCAAGTAGTTTTAACGCATCTGCCTTTATGGAAAACATAGTCCATTGGTTTGGACTATAAGTATATGTCTAATCATATCATTCTAACATGGGCCAAAAATGTCCATGTCGTCATTTTTGCCAATGTTTGACTTGGTCACTTTTGGCCGGCACCCACGACATTTTTGCACGAAATTTGGATAAAAAATTTTCGTACTTCAAGAAAACATTACATTTTGCCCAATTTGACACATCGTGCGTGAACTGCCCAAAAATGCCCAAATAAAAAATGAGATAATGTACCAAAGTCATTTTAACGCCTCTACCTTTATGGAAAACATAGTCCAAACCAATATAAGTAGCTAATCATATCATTCTTGCATGGGCCAAAAATGACCCAAGTGTCCATGTCTAGTTAGTCATTTTTGCCAATGTTGGACTTGGTCACTTTTGCCAGACACCCACGACATTTTTGCTCGAAATTTCGACTAACAATTTTCGTACTTCAAGAAAACATTACTTTTTGCCCAATTTGACACAACGTGCGTGTACTGCCCAAAAATGCCCAAATCTTCTGCCCACTTTTGGCAGACACTCACGACATTCTTGCACGAAATTTCGGTTAAAATACCAAAACAAAAACTCACTTTTGTGGCTCGTTCGGATCCCTCTTCTTCTTTTTCTTCTGCACTTTCGGCTTTTTCTGCACCTTGGCCAACGACTCCGTCGGTTCTGGCGACGGCCTTTTCATAGCAGTTAACTGCAACAACACAAA
>OX155902.1:60573739-60658739 GCA_944588485.1 Phosphuga atrata | reverse complement strand
GAAATAGTTCCAAGCTCCGGAGTTGTAGGAAGCTTGATTCGGATTTTTTTAAGGAAGTTGGAAGAAGTAAATTGGAAGGAATTGAAAGAAGAAAAGCTTTTGAAAAATCGGAGGAAACAATTGGAAAAAAAACCTAGAACAACTGGAGGCAAAGTTTTTGTAGAATGTTTTCAAAGAATTCAGAAAAATGTTGGAGGAACTAATTTGGCAACGTCATAAGGAAGTATCATTGAAGTAGTTTCCGGAACCACATGCAAGAGTTTCTAGAACCTCATCAAAATGCTAGAGAATTAGTTCGAGGCTAAAGAGTTGTAGGAAGCTTGATTCGGGATTTTTTAAGGAAATTGGAGTAAGAAGAATCACAAGCTTTGAGGAAGGCATTCACAACTTTGAGAAATGTTAATAAAACCTTTTGGAAAAGGAATGAAACCTTTACAAACATCGGAGGAAACAAAAAGTCTAGAACATCTGGGGGAAAAGTGTATGTGGAATATTTTCAAAGAATTCAGGAAAATGTTGGAGGAACAAATTTGGCAACCTCATGAGGAAGTTTCATGGCAGTTCCCGGAACCTCATGCAAGAGAAAAATATTCTAGAACCTCATCAAAAAGCTGGAGAAATAGTTCGAAGCTCAGGAGTTGTAGGAATGTTGAGTTTCGGGTTTTTTAAGGAAATTGGAGGAAGAGGAGTCGCAAGCTTTAAGGAACGCATTCACAACATTGAGGAGAGTTAAAAAAACCTTTTGGAAAAGGAATGAAACCTTTACAAACATCGGAAGAAACAAAAATTCTAGAACACCTGGAGGAGAAGTTTATGAGGAATATTTGCCAAGATTCCAGGAAAATGTTGGAGCAACAAATTTGGCAACCTTATGAGGAAGTTTCATGGATGATTCCGGAGCCTCATGCAAGAGAAAAAGTTTCTAGAACCTACTTAAAAAGCTGGGCAAATAGCGAAGCTCAAGAGATGTAGGAAGCTCAAGAGTTGTAGGAAGAAGAAACGCAAGCTTTGAAGAAGGCATTCACAACTTTGAAGAACGTTAATAAAACCTTGTGGAAGAGGAATGAAACCTTTACAAACATCGAAGGAAACAAAAATTCTAGAAAATCTGGAGGAAAAGTTTATGTGGGATATTTTCAAAGAATTCAGGAAAATGTTGGCGGAACATATTTGGCAACCTGACGACGAAGCTTCATGGAAGTTTCCGGAACTTCGTGCAAGAGAAAAAGTATCTACAACCAACCTAAACAGCTGGGGAAATAGTTCGAAGCCCAAGATATGTAGCAAACTCAAGAGTTGTAGGCAGAAGAATCGCAATCTTTGAGGAAGGCATTCACAACTTTGAGAAACGTTCATAAAACCGCGTGGAAAAGGAATGAAACCTTAAAGAAGACAATTAAAACCATAAGGAACATATATACAACCTTAAGCAACAGAGCATTCAGGTGCAATGCCAGAACCTTGTGGAAGAGTGGTATAACAACCTTGCAAAAATCAAAGCATTGAAGAACAATTGCAGAACCTTGAGGAACAATTGCGAAACATTCTGTTGCAAGTACAGAAACATTTTTTTCCAAAACAATTGTAGTAGTTTGAGGCACATATTCAATGCATAGAGGAGCAATTAAATAACTTTGAGGAAGCTTGAGATAACCTTGGAATTATTCTGTAGTCTTTTGTATCTAGTCTTGTCCGTCTAGTCTTGTCTGTCTAGTCTCCTCTATCTAGTCTTGTCTGTCTAGTCTTGTCTCTCTACTCTTGTCTGTCTAGTCTTGTCTGTCTAGTCTTGTCCGTCTAGTCTTGTCTGTCTAGTCTTGTCTATCTAGTCTTGTCTGTCTAGTCTTGTCTGTCTAGTCTTGTCTGTTTAGTCTTGTCTGTCTAGTCTTGTCTGTCTAGTCTTGTCTGTCTAGTCTTGTCTGTCTAGTCTTGTCTGTCTAGTCTTGTCTGTCTAGTCTTGTCTGTCTAGTCTTGTCTGTCTAGTCTTGTCTGTCTAGCCTTGTCTGTCTAGTCTTGTCTGTCTAGTCTTGTCTGTCTAGTCTTGTCTGTCTAGTCTTGTCTGTCTAGTCTTGTCTGTGTAGTCTTGTCTGTCTAGTCTTGTCTGTCTAGTCTTGTCTGTCTAGTCTTGTCTGTCTAGTCTTGTCTGTCTAGTCTTGTCTGTCTAGTCTTGTCTGTCTAGTCTTGTCTGTCTAGTCTTGTCTGTCTAGTCTTGTCTGTCTAGTCTTGTCTGTCTAGTCTTGTCTGTCTAGTCTTGTCTGTCTAGTCTTGTCTGTCTAGTCTTGTCTGTCTAGTCTTGTCTGTCTAGTCTTGTCTGTCTAGTCTTGTCTGTCTAGTCTTGTCTGTCAAGTCTTGTCTGTCTAGTCTTGTCTGTCTAGTCTTGTCTGTCTAGTCTTGTCTGTCTAGTCTTGTCTGTCTAGTCTTGTCTGTCTAGTCTTGTCTGTCTAGTCTTGTCTGTCTAGTCTTGTCTGTCTAGTCTTGTCTGTCTAGTCTTGTCTGTCTAGTCTTGTCTGTCTAGTCTTGTCTGTCTAGTCTTGTCTGTCTAGTCTTGTCTGTCTAGTCTTGTCTGTCTAGTCTTGTCTGTCTAGTCTTGTCTGTCTAGTCTTGTCTGTCTAGTCTTGTCTGTCTAGTCTTGTCTGTCTAGTCTTGTCTGTCTAGTCTTGTCTGTCTAGTCTTGTCTGTCTAGTCTTGTCTGTCTAGTCTTGTCTGTCTAGTCTTGTCTGTCTAGTCTTGTCTGTCTAGTCTTGTCTGTCTAGTCTTGTCTGTCTAGTCTTGTCTGTCTAGTCTTGTCTGTCTAGTCTTGTCTGTCTAGTCTTGTCTGTCTAGTCTTGTCTGTATAGTCTTGTCTGTCTAGTCTTGTCTGTCTAGTCTTGTCTGTCTAGTCTTGTCTGTCTAGTCTTGTCTGTCTAGTCTTGTCTGTCTAGTCTTGTCTGTCTAGTCTTGTCTGTCTAGTCTTGTCTGTCTAGTCTTGACTGTCTAGTCTTGTCTGTCTAGTCTTGTCTGTCTAGTTTTGTCTGTCTAGTCTTGTCTGTCTAGTCTTGTCTGTCTAGTCTTGTCTGTCTAGTTTTGTCTGTCTAGTCTTGTCTGTCTAGTCTTGTCTGTCTAGTCTTGTCTGTCTAGTCTTGTCTGTGTAGTCTTGTCTGTCTAGTCTTGTCTGTCTAGTCTTGTCTGTCTAGTCTTGTCTGTCTAGTTTTGTCTGTCTAGTCTTGTCTGTCTAGTCTTGTCTGTCTAGTTTTGTCTGTCTAGTCTTGTCTGTCTAGTCTTGTCTGTCTAGTCTTGTCTGTCTAGTCTTGTCTGTCTAGTCTTGTCTGTGTAGTCTTGTCTGTCTAGTCTTGTCTGTCTAGTCTTGTCTGTCTAGTCTTGTCTGTCTAGTCTTGTCTGTCTAGTCTTGTCTGTCTAGTCTTGTCTGTCTAGTTTTGTCTGTCTAGTCTTGTCTGTCTAGTCTTGTCTGTCTAGTCTTGTCTGTCTAGTCTTGTCTGTCTAGTCTTGTCTGTGTAGTCTTGTCTGTCTAGTCTTGTCTGTCTAGTATTGTCTGTCTAGTCTTGTCTGTCCAGTCTTGTCTCTCTACTCTTGTCTGTCTAGTCTTGTCTGTCTAGTCTTGTCCGTCTAGTCTTGTCTGTCTAGTCTTGTCTATCTAGTCTTGTCTGTCTAGTCTTGTCTGTCTAGTCTTGTCTGTCTAGTCTTGTCTGTCTAGTCTTGTCTATCTAGTCTTGTCTGTCTAGTCTTGTCTGTCTAGTCTTGTCTGTCTAGTCTTGTCTGTCTAGTCTTGTCTATCTAGTCTTGTCTGTCTAGTCTTGTCTGTCTAGTCTTGTCTGTCTAGTCTTGTCTGTCTAGTCTTGTCTGTCTAGTCTTGTCTGTCTAGTCTTGTCTGTCTAGTCTTGTCTGTCTAGTCTTGTCTGTCTAGTCTTGTCTGTCTAGTCTTGTCTGTCTAGTCTTGTCTGTCTAGTCTTGTCTGTCTAGTCTTGTCTGTCTAGTCTTGTCTGTCTAGTCTTGTCTGTCTAGTCTTGTCTGTCTAGTCTTGTCTGTCTAGTCTTGTCTGTCTAGTCTTGTCTGTCTAGTCTTGTCTGTCTAGTCTTGTCTGTCTAGTCTTGTCTGTCTAGTCTTGTCTGTCTAGTCTTGTCTGTCTAGTCTTGTCTGTCTAGTCTTGTCTGTCTAGTCTTGTCTGTCTAGTCTTGTCTGTCTAGTCTTGTCTGTCTAGTCTTGTCTGTCTAGTCTTGTCTGTCTAGTCTTGTCTGTCTAGTCTTGTCTGTCTAGTCTTGTCTGTCTAGTCTTGTCTGTCTAGTCTTGTCTGTCTAGTCTTGTCTGTCTAGTCTTGTCTGTCTAGTCTTGTCTGTCTAGTCTTGTCTGTCTAGTCTTGACTGTCTAGTCTTGTCTGTCTAGTCTTGTCTGTCTAGTTTTGTCTGTCTAGTCTTGTCTGTCTAGTCTTGTCTGTCTAGTCTTGTCTGTCTAGTTTTGTCTGTCTAGTCTTGTCTGTCTAGTCTTGTCTGTCTAGTCTTGTCTGTCTAGTCTTGTCTGTGTAGTCTTGTCTGTCTAGTCTTGTCTGTCTAGTCTTGTCTGTCTAGTCTTGTCTGTCTAGTTTTGTCTGTCTAGTCTTGTCTGTCTAGTCTTGTCTGTCTAGTTTTGTCTGTCTAGTCTTGTCTGTCTAGTCTTGTCTGTCTAGTCTTGTCTGTCTAGTCTTGTCTGTCTAGTCTTGTCTGTCTAGTCTTGTCTGTCTAGTCTTGTCTGTCTAGTCTTGTCTGTCTAGTCTTGTCTGTCTAGTCTTGTCTGTCTAGTCTTGTCTGTCTAGTCTTGTCTGTCTAGTCTTGTCTGTCTAGTCTTGTCTGTCTAGTCTTGTCTGTCTAGTCTTGTCTGTCTAGTCTTGTCTGTGTAGTCTTGTCTGTCTAGTCTTGTCTGTCTAGTATTGTCTGTCTAGTCTTGTCTGTCTAGTCTTGTCTCTCTACTCTTGTCTGTCTAGTCTTGTCTGTCTAGTCTTGTCCGTCTAGTCTTGTCTGTCTAGTCTTGTCTATCTAGTCTTGTCTGTCTAGTCTTGTCTGTCTAGTCTTGTCTGTCTAGTCTTGTCTGTCTAGTCTTGTCTATCTAGTCTTGTCTGTCTAGTCTTGTCTGTCTAGTCTTGTCTGTCTAGTCTTGTCTGTCTAGTCTTGTCTGTCTAGTCTTGTCTGTCTAGTCTTGTCTGTCTAGTCTTGTCTGTCTAGTCTTGTCTATCTAGTCTTGTCTATCTAGTCTTGTCTAAACTAGTTTGGTTTATCATTCGTATTTATTGTTGTGTGGAAATTATTGATATTATGTAAGACCGTGGGGGGATTGGGGGGTTGTTAAAAGTCAAGGAAGACGAGTAAAAGTGAGTCGTCAAAGACCACACAAGAGGTTGGTTGCGGCGGAGGAGGGAAGGGAGGAGACGAGAGATAAATTCAGTTTGAGAGAAAAAATGTATTGTTTTCTCTGTCTGGGTCGGTGGGGTCGCATGTTGGGTCTTTGTCTGCCGTGCGATGATTGATATGACGGAAAGGCATAAGGTCGTTGTCCACGCGAAGGTCAAGCCACAAAGGAACGGTTTTTATGGGGTCACGTGGATTTCGAACCGTTTTTTCATTGCACAAGCTCGGAACCAATTTACGATGAAAAACTGTTGGAAAAATAATTTGCGGGAAATTTTCGCTTACCTGGTCGCCCATGTCGTATCCGTTATTTTGAAAATTCGAGTTCGGTATGCTCAGGGAAAGGTCAACGTTTTCAGATCTCTGAAACAGAAAAAATGATTTTTAAAATATTTTCCAAAAAATCAAATTTCAGTTTTAAAGCATCTCCAAAAATCGCATATTTATTAAATAAACTTAAATAAAACAGAACCAAAAAACTAATCTTTGCATCTTTGCATCTGTTAAATCTAGTCTTACTTGTCTTGTCTTGTCTATCTAGTCTTGTCTGTCTAGCCTTGTCTATATAGTCTTGTCTGTCTGGTCTTGTGTGTCTAGTTTTGTCTGTCTAGTCTTGTCTGTCTAGCTGTGTCCGTCTAGTCTCGTCTGTCTAGTTTTGTCTATCTTGTCTTGTCTGTCTAGTCTTGTCTTTCTAGTCGTATTTATTCTTATCAGTCTATTCTTACCTTGTCTAGCCTACACTATTCTTATGTCTGTTCTTATCAGTTTGATTTTTTCTTATCTGATTTTGTCTAGTCGATATAATTTTTGAAAGATGTTTGATTAATATTTAACGAGGTATTTGTTATCAGTGTAAACGATAGATAATCTGTAGAAAACAAGGTAATTAGAAATTAATTTCCTGGTTTTATGTAGTCCAACGTAATAATTTAGTGGAAATAAAAGGAATTATAAAATCTAATCTACTTTCCACAGACGGAGAGATTGGCTGTGTAATTAGATGTAAAAAAAAAAAATGTAATACCAGACCGTAATAATTCATCATTTTAATTTATGGGTTGCATTAAATAATAATGTAAAAGAAAATGTTAACCGTCGTGCCCCAGTTCGCCCCGTGAAATGTGATTTGGTCGCTTAAATATCAAGTTTTAAAGGCAGTGCGACATCGAAAGGTCAGATATGTTGGTTTGAACGAGTTTTTCGTTTCGCAAATTAATAGAAGAGTTGACAAAATCGCGAGGGATTAAGAGATTTGCGATGTTTTCTTTGTGGATTAAATTACGGTTAATTTGGTAGTGTTTTAATAACTATAGTTCATTGTTTTAAGAATGCAGTAACTAGAAACCTGATTTACACTATGACAAATGTTCAATCTAGTTTTGTGAGCGCTAACAAAATTTGGCGCTAAATTCAAATATAGTTACTTGAATATAAAATTGGTAATTTATTAATAGTTTCATTGAATATCTTATTATTATTGATTAAATACTCCGAATGGCAACAATAGTAATAAAATACAAACAAATAAATGAAATATCTAAATGATACAAACAGATCAGATGACAATAGTGAATTGACACGACAGCCATTGATAACAGCTACAAATGTATGTGAAAAGAAAGAGAGAAAAGAGGTTGAGATGGAGAAGTAAATATCGTCGGCGTGAACTTCTCCTCGATTTATGCCAATCAGAGAACAAGGTCAAATAAGAGCTATCTTCCCTGTACTGCATTCTAAAAAAAAATGAACTATAGTTCAAATAAGAGCTATCTTCCCTGTACTGCATTCTTAAAAAAAATGAACTATAGTTCAAAAATGGAGAATAGAGATAAAATAAAATTAAACATTTGAAGTAAAATCCGACTCGAAAGAACCTCTAAAAAGTTAAAAAATTAAATTTATCTCTTGCCCTTTTAACTTATTAACATTTTGATGATGAGCGATGATCATCAAATGCCTGAACAGATCTTCATAAACTATAGCTAAGAACCTTCTCGATCACGTCAGCTTGCAAATACAAGTTCGGATATACGGTACCAGACAAACATTTGTGTCAAATTGCAGATTAATTTTCATCATAAATTCACATGGATTTCAATGCAGTCAAGTAGGAAATGAGCTGATGGTCATCAAACGCATTAACAGATCTTCATAAATTATAGCTAAGAACCTCCTCGATCACGTCAGCTTTCAAACAAAAAAAACCGCATCAAAATCAGTCCATTCGTTTAGAAGCTACGATTCCACAAACAGCCACTAATACGGACAGACGGACAAACTGACACACAGACATATCAAACTTATAACACCCCTCTTTTTGTGTCGGGGGTTAAAATGGGTTGTACACACAAACAAGTTGTTTTTGAGAAAAGTTGCATACATTTTGTCAAGTATGAAATGAGCTGATAGTCATTAAACGCATGAACAGATCTTCATAAATTATAGCGAAGAACCTCCTCGATCACGTCAGCTTTCAAACAAAAAAAACCGCAATAGAATCAGTCCATTCGTTTAGGAGGTACGATTCCACAAACAGCCACAAATACGGACAGACGGACACACTGACACAGACGCAAATGTATGGGGGGTTTAGAAAAGTAACTCTTCTTTTGTGTGGGGTTTTAAAAAAGGTTGTAAAACAAGTTGCTTTTGAGAAAAGTTGCATTGATTTTGTCAAGTAGGAAATGAGATGATAGTCATCAAACGCATGAACAGATCTTCATAAATTATAGCAAAGAACCTCCTCGATCACGTCAGCTTTTAAATAAAAAAATGGCATTAAAATCAGTCCATTCGTTTAGGAGCTACGATTCCACAAACAGCCACTAATACGGACAGACGGATACACTGACGCATAGACAAGTCAAACTTATAACACCCCACTTTTTGTGTCGTGGGTTAAAAAAGGTTGTACACACAAACAAGTTGTTTTTGAGAAAAGTTGCATACATTTTGTCAAGTATGAAATGAGCTGATAGTCATTAAACGCATGAACAGATCTTCATAAATTATAGCGAAGAACCTCCTCGATCACGTCAGCTTTCAAACAAAAAAAACCGCATTAGAATCAGTCCATTCGTTTAGGAGGTACGATTCCACAAACAGCCACAAATACGGACAGACGGACACACTGACACACACGCAAATGTATGAGGGGTTTAGAAAAGTAACTCCTCTTTTGTGTGGGGTTTTAAAAAAGGTTGTAAAACAAGTTGCTTTTGAGAAAAGTTGCATTGATTTTGTCAAGTAGGAAATGAGATGATAGTCATCAAACGCATGAACAGATCTTCATAAATTATAGCAAAGAACCTCCTCGATCACGTCAGATTTTAAATAAAAAAAATGGCATTAAAATCAGTCCATTCGTTTAGGAGCTACGATTCCACAAACAGCCACTAATACGGACAGACGGATACACTGACGCATAGACAAGTCAAACTTATAACACCCCACTTTTTGTGTCGTGGGTTAAAAAAGGTTGTACACACAAACAAGTTGTTTTTGAGAAAAGTTGCATACATTTTGTCAAGTATGAAATGAGCTGATAGTCATTAAACGCATGAACAGATCTTCATAAATTATAGCGAAGAACCTCCTCGATCACGTCAGCTTTCAAACAAAAAAAACCGCATTAGAATCAGTCCATTCGTTTAGGAGGTACGATTCCACAAACAGCCACAAATACGGACAGACGGACACACTGACACACACGCAAATGTATGGGGGGTTTAGAAAAGTAACTCCTCTTTTGTGTGGGGTTTTAAAAAAGGTTGTAAAACAAGTTGCTTTTGAGAAAAGTTGCATTGATTTTGTCAAGTAGGAAATGAGATGATAGTCATCAAACGCATGAACAGATCTTCATAAATTATAGCAAAGAACCTCCTCGATCACGTCAGCTTTTAAATAAAAAAATGGCATTAAAATCAGTCCATTCGTTTAGGAGCTACGATTCCACAAACAGCCACTAATACGGACAGACGGATACACTGACGCATAGACAAGTCAAACTTATAACACCCCACTTTTTGTGTCGTGGGTTAAAAAAGGTTGTACACACAAACAAGTTGTTTTTGAGAAAAGTTGCATACATTTTGTCAAGTATGAAATGAGCTGATAGTCATTAAACGCATGAACAGATCTTCATAAATTATAGCGAAGAACCTCCTCGATCACGTCAGCTTTCAAACAAAAAAAACCGCATTAGAATCAGTCCATTCGTTTAGGAGGTACGATTCCACAAACAGCCACAAATACGGACAGACGGACACACTGACACACACGCAAATGTATGAGGGGTTTAGAAAAGTAACTCCTCTTTTGTGTGGGGTTTTAAAAAAGGTTGTAAAACAAGTTGCTTTTGAGAAAAGTTGCATTGATTTTGTCAAGTAGGAAATGAGATGATAGTCATCAAACGCATGAACAGATCTTCATAAATTATAGCAAAGAACCTCCTCGATCACGTCAGATTTTAAATAAAAAAAATGGCATTAAAATCAGTCCATTCGTTTAGGAGCTACGATTCCACAAACAGCCACTAATACGGACAGACGGATACACTGACGCATAGACAAGTCAAACTTATAACACCCCACTTTTTGTGTCGTGGGTTAAAAAAGGTTGTACACACAAACAAGTTGTTTTTGAGAAAAGTTGCATACATTTTGTCAAGTATGAAATGAGCTGATAGTCATTAAACGCATGAACAGATCTTCATAAATTATAGCGAAGAACCTCCTCGATCACGTCAGCTTTCAAACAAAAAAAACCGCATTAGAATCAGTCCATTCGTTTAGGAGGTACGATTCCACAAACAGCCACAAATACGGACAGACGGACACACTGACACACACGCAAATGTATGGGGGGTTTAGAAAAGTAACTCTTCTTTTGTGTGGGGTTTTAAAAAAGGTTGTAAAACAAGTTGCTTTTGAGAAAAGTTGCATTGATTTTGTCAAGTAGGAAATGAGATGATAGTCATCAAACGCATGAACAGATCTTCATAAATTATAGCAAAGAACCTCCTCGATCACGTCAGCTTTTAAATAAAAAAAATGGCATTAAAATCAGTCCATTCGTTTAGGAGCTACGATTCCACAAACAGCCACTAATACGGACAGACGGATACACTGACGCATAGACAAGTCAAACTTATAACACCCCACTTTTTGTGTCGTGGGTTAAAAAAGGTTGTACACACAAACAAGTTGTTTTTGAGAAAAGTTGCATACATTTTGTCAAGTATGAAATGAGCTGATAGTCATTAAACGCATGAACAGATCTTCATAAATTATAGCGAAGAACCTCCTCGATCACGTCAGCTTTCAAACAAAAAAAACCGCATTAGAATCAGTCCATTCGTTTAGGAGGTACGATTCCACAAACAGCCACAAATACGGACAGACGGACACACTGACACACACGCAAATGTATGGGGGGTTTAGAAAAGTAACTCCTCTTTTGTGTGGGGTTTTAAAAAAGGTTGTAAAACAAGTTGCTTTTGAGAAAAGTTGCATTGATTTTGTCAAGTAGGAAATGAGATGATAGTCATCAAACGCATGAAGAGATCTTTATAAATTATAGCTAAGAACCTCCTCGATCACGTCAGCTTTCAAACAAAAAAAACGGCATTCAAAATCAGTCCATTCGTTTAGGAGCTACGATTCCACAAACAGCCACAAATACGGATAGACGGACACACTGACACAGACGCAAATGTATGGGGGGTTTAGAAAAGTAACTCCTCTTTTGTGTGGGGTTTTAAAAAAGGTTGTAAAACAAGTTGCTTTTGAGAAAAGTTGCATTGATTTTGTCAAGTAGGAAATGAGATGATAGTCATCAAACGCATGAACAGATCTTCATAAATTATAGCAAAGAACCTCCTCGATCACGTCAGCTTTTAAATAAAAAAAACGGCATTAAAATCAGTCCATTCGTTTAGGAGCTACGATTCCACAAACAGCCACTAATACGGACAGACGGACACACTGACGCATAGACAAGTCAAACTTATAACACCCCACTTTTTGTGTCGTGGGTTAAAAAAGGTTGTAAAACAAGTTGTTTTTGAGAAAAGTTGCATTAATTTTGTCAAGTAGGAAATGAGCTGATAGTCATCAAACGCATGAACAGATCTTTATAAATTATAGCTAAGAACCTCCTCGATCACGTCAGCTTTCAAACAAAAAAAACCGCATCAAAATCAGTCCATTCGTTTAGGAGGTACGATTCCACAAACAGCCACTAATACGCACAGACAGACACACTGACACACAGACAAGTCAAACTTACAAAAATCGGGGGTTAAAAAAGGGTGTAAAACAAGTTTCTTTTTGAGAAAATTTGCTCAAAAATCATTCAATATCGAATTTTTTTGGAGGAAATTATAGAAAATTGCTTCAATTCGACCAAATTTTGTTGGATTACAACTACCCTATTCTCAAACGATCGAACTAGACTTTTTTGTTTACTCAATAAGTTAGTTTTAGGAAAATTCCCCGACTGAAACTTCACAGACTAAAACTTCACCGATGGAAATTTAATCGACAAACAAAAGAATAGACCTTTTCATAGTCGATTTTTTTTTGTGCGCATCTGTCAATTTCCGCCATGTTTTTCGGGCACTTTTTGACGTAAAACCAGTGAAAATAAAAAAATGTTTCGAAACTTTCAACTTTCATATTTCCGCCTTTTAAACATGACGTACGCGCATGAGCTTAACTAACCGTAAAAAGGCCTATTACACGACTAGGAAGTTCGCCGACCCACTGTTAGTCGAATGGATAATTCACCGGCTCTACAAACATATTTTCTGATTATAATAGAAAATATTATACAGTGCCCGTAAAATCCTGGATGATATTTGTTTGCGATAATTAATGTGATTGAACAAAGTTTTTTTGTTTTTAATCTTTCTATACACGCGTGTCGGACTCACAGACCGAAGGGTTCTTAGACTGCTTATTCCGAGAAAACCAGACACGCTTGAGTGCTCATGTTCCCGATACCTTCTCAAAACTGTGTCTTTATTCTGTCTAGTTTGAATATATATGTTTACTTTTAAAAAAAAAAGATATATAAATAAAATATATAATCTGTTTTCACATAGATTTATTTTAAACTGAATTTGTATTTAAAATTTAGTGTTCAATTCAAATTATTTACAAGTCGGTGTCTCAGACCAACGAGTGTATTTGTCAAAAAAAAAATGCGTGTATAGGAAGGTTAATAATCTAATCTTAGGCAATTGTAGAGGCAGTGAGCAAATCCACTCGACTAATTAAAAAAATAACAATTGCGAGCTGATCAACTTTCTAGTCGATGAATTGTTGTCGGTAAACTATCAGAAAATTCAGACAGTAAACTTTCCGGATACGAATAATTTTATGGAAAAGTTTCAGTAGAGGTTTGGTATTTAATTAAAGATTTGGTAGTTAATTTATTTCCCAAAATGCACAAAATATACAACCTATGTATACTATACCAGGGGTGGCAAACCTTTTTATGGCCGCGTGTCAATTTTTAAAAATGTTTCAGTTTGAAGTGCCAACGTGCCAGGTATCGCAATGAATGAAAAACAAAACAAAAATTATATTGAGAAAATCCGTATTAGCCTGGACATACGCCGTCTCATATTTTCCGCCTTTGATGTCGCATAAAGGAGCTTACAGACCAGCGCGAAAGTTTCGCTACCGTGACCGGTGTGTTATCGCGGCGGAGCGATTGGCGTGGCGGCTTATGTACATGTTCAGATCAACTGGCGCGTTTTCCGCCAAAGCCGCGGTTGTGCAGCGTTGTACAAGAATGCTGCATACTCGGTTAGTTTCGCTGCCGCTGTGTTGTACGATTACAGAGAATTTGATTGAGAATTTAAAAAGAAATCCTATATTGTTCGACCTGGATGATAACAACTATAAAAACATAAGGAAAAAGGACAAAATCTGTAAGCAGAGAAAATTATATTTGTTGGTTTTATGAACCGATGTCCTTTTTATTTTATCTCTTTGATGAGTTTTGGGTGTTTTAGAAATTAAAATCAAATAAAAAATAACAAAGTGACCGATTTTCTTCTTGTTGTCAATACTAATATTAGCAGAGCTTCTTCCTCTGAGGAAATTATGACTACTATATACGTAAAATTCGTGTTTTGATGTGGGCATGGCAATTTCGCTGCCGCGCCGCTAGCGAACTTTTAGCTGCGGAAATTTCGCGACGCAAACGCTCCGCGCCGGTCTGAAGGAGCCTTAAAATCGCGAAAATCTTGTTGGTCTGAACATGTACATAAGCCGCGGTATAAATCGGTTCGCCGCGATATCGCAGCGGTCGCGGCAACGAAACTTTCGCGTCGGTCTGTGAGATCCTTAAAACAAGATTGATTTTTTTTTAAACAAAAATTACTATTTCTCTCGCATGCCAATGATATTTTTCTACGTGTCATCTGTGACACGCGTGCCATACTGTCCTATAGAGATAAGAACTTATCTATACACAGTTCGGAAAAAGGGAATAATAGTATATTACGCAACGAAAGTTATAAGAAGCATATTACGTACGAGCGGAAAAGTTACGAGCGGTAAGTAATTTAGTGCGGTTGTACATTCATATCTCGGGCTGCAGTCAGTGCAGACCGAGTCTCGCCGCGTAGTTAGTGTATTGAGCTGGTTACCCCCACCCGCGATATACGTTTTTGTAATATGTATATCGTGGGCTGCAAACAATGCAGTCCACACTCTATATTTTAGGCATTTTATGAGTTTGTTTCTTAGAATTCGAGTTTCGGCAACGGCAAAGAACCTTAAGTGGACAATTAATTGGTTGACAATTGAAAAGTGGACAATTTAAAACAAAGCATTAATAAATAAGTAGTTCTTAGCTATACACATAGAAAGTAAGATAGTTATTTTTGAATTTAATTATTGAATTTAATTTTTTTTAAAATTACATTTTTATAGAAATGAACGAAGCAAAAAATTCAGTTATGCATTTGCAAAAGATCAACTTTGCACGACTGGAATTTTAAGAAAAAAATGAAATTAAATCATTTTTGTGTGTGATATCTAGCCTTGCATGTGTATAGACTTGTTTATGTCTATGTCTAAACTAGTATATATTGTAGCGGCAACGAGCCGTTCCATTTGTATTTCTTAGTTTACGAGGGGGCATTACAATAATTACCCAAATATTTTCGGACAATTTCCGAAAATATTTTATTAGGGTCGGCAATGTAATCCTCGAGCAGACAAAGAAATATTTGTATTTTTAGTTTTACGAGGGCATTACGGTGATTACCCAAATATTTTCGGACGGATTTCCAAAAGTATTTTATTAGGGTCAATGGTGTAATCCCCGGGGAAATTACGACAAGATGTTTTTCCCAAGAATCGGTAATCACCAAAGCAACAAATAGCCGAATGTAGAAAAATAATCACCCCCAGATGAGGGATGATAGGATGAGTATACCTGGACATGATATAAATACCTGGACCCCCGAATAAACAAGACATTCAGGCGTAACCAACAAATGAGTTCAGTTCAGTCCAGCGAGTGGACTCAGTCACACCGGTCCAGCCAGTTCAACCCATTCAACCAGACTCAGCCAGTTCAACCAGACTCAGCCAGCAGCCCGTTCAACCAGACTCAACCAGCAGTCAGCCCAACCAGACCAATCGAGTCCAGTTCAGAGAGTCCAGCTCCACTCATTCCCTCAACAGTGTTTGTATCTGTTGTATATTTCTATATATATCGTCCTATGTAAATAAATTCCTCTGCAAACCGTGAGTGGTACATTATTCTACCGCGTATCACACCACAAATTGGTGACCCCGACGTAATCGACAAGAGGAATCCGATCACCCACAAATTGGTCGTCGTGATCGAAAAGAGAAAACTACACTACCATGGAATATGGAATAATGAAAAAAAAATATGGAAAATGTGCAATATGGTACCAAATGCACCTGAAATCTGCCGCATCGTTGAACTACACCCTGCATCTGTGCCAATAAAACCTTACACGCGAAACTGAGCACCGCAAGTCAGGCTCCTCTCTCGTACGAATCATGATGCCGCTTCCGCCCTGCAACAAACAACAACCTCTACGATAACGCCTTCAACCATCTACAAGGAAGCCGGCAACAACAACCTCTACGATGACGCCTTCAGCCGTCTACGAGGACGCAAGCAACAACGTCCAAGATGACGCCTTCTACCGTCTACGAGGCCGCTATCGACTTGTTGACGGCCTCACACACCACAATATGAAGTCTAGACTTGTCTGTGTCTGGTCCAGTAGGTGTTTAGTTTTCCCTGTTAGACATCTCATATGCATTTAGTCTTGTGCTTGTCTAATCTTGTCTTGTATACCTCTGTATCTTGTTCATGCTTACAATTAGTTGAATATGTATATTGTCTTGTCTGTGGCCAGCATTCTCTGTCTCTAGTATTATCCAAGCATAAACTTGTCTGTATCTGGTACATCCCATGCCTAGTTTTTGTCGTTTGTAGTTTTGTCTTATTTTATTTATTTCTACATAGTTTTGTCTATGTTTAGTCTGTCTAGTTGTCTAAATAAATTTAAACTCAATAAAGACGGAACAAAGCTTGAATATATAAATATACTCAATCTTTCCGGAGCTCTATAATACTAATGAGTCTTTTTAGGACTACCTAAACTTCCCTTTACAACAACCTTTTAGGTAGTCCTAAAAAGACTTATTAGGACTACCTTTAGGTAGTCCTAAAAAGACTCATTAGTATTATAGAACTCCGAAAAGGTTGAGTATATTTATATATTCGAGCTTTGTTCCGTCTTCATTAAGTTTATCTGATTATCTATAATGTTGTATGGTTTTACCAATTCAAAATTTATATAACTTTAGTTTATCTTTTTACGAAAATGAAACGTTGATTTGAAGTTGTAATTCAGCTGAAGCTTCTTGTGTATATGCAAAGCAAACAGAAACTGGAATCCAATTTAGTATTATTAGTGTAATTTAATTTTCATCTTATCGTATTTAATTAAGCACAAACTTTGATCATAAATGTGAACGGGGGGGAGAAGGAGAGGCGACGCGCGTAGAAAAAGAGAAGTATTTGTAAAAATGCTAAATTACAACAAAAACTAATTTTAACTTTTTAATTAAATTCCCCGTCTCGCTCTCTATGTTATTCGTGCTTCCTTCTTTTTCCTCCCTCTGCTCCAACCGACCGAAACTCTTCCCCGCATTTTCATTCCCAACTCAAAATATTACTAAAATATTCGAATTTTATAAATTTGGATTACGTGATAAAAATTAGGTTAGGTTAGGTTTGATTAGTTTCATCCAATTTTTCATTTGACCATTTTATACAATTGACAGGCGATGTCGCGTGATGTAGCTAAGTGTCGCTTATATGAGAATCGGCTTTATATTAGTTATATTAGGTAAGGGTATGAAAGATTGGATTAGGCAACAAATTTAGATTGAAGACATGTTAAACTGTAAAGGTCGATTCCCATATGCGCGACACTCAGCTACGCGACGTCGTGCGAGATCGCCTGTCAAAAATAATGATTACATTATTTTAAATGGGCACGACGCGTAGTGACAACGTGATCATTTAAAACAATGTAATCATTCTTTGACAGGCGATGTCGCGTGATGTAGCTAAGTGTCGCTTAAGAAAGAATCGGCTTTATATTAGTTATATTAGGTAAGGGTATGAAAGATTGGATTAGGCAACAAATTTAGATTCAAGACATGTTAAACTGTAAAGGTCGATTCCCATATGCGCGACACTCAGCTACGCGACGTCGTGCGAGATCGCCTGTCAAAAATAATGATTACATTATTTTAAATGGGCACGACGCGTAGTGACAACGTGATCATTTAAAACAATGTAATCATTCTTTGACAGGCGATGTCGCGTGATGTAGCTAAGTGTCGCTTAAGAAAGAATCGGCTTTATATTAGTTATATTAGGTAAGGGTATGAAAGATTGGATTAGGCAACAAATTTAGATTCAAGACATGTTAAACTGTAAAGGTCGATTCCCATATGCGCGACACTCAGCTACGCGATGTCGTGCGAGATCGCCTGTCAAAAATAATGATTACATTATTTTAAATGGGCACGACGCGTAGTGACAACGTGATCATTTAAAACAATGTAATCATTCTTTGACAGGCGATGTCGCGTGATGTAGCTAAGTGTCGCTTAAGAAAGAATCGGCTTTATATTAGTTATATTAGGTAAGGGTATGAAAGATTGGATTAGGCAACAAATTTAGATTCAAGACATGTTAAACTGTAAAGGTCGATTCCAATATGCGCGACACTCAGCTATGCGACGTCGTGCGAGATCGCCTGTCAAATAATGATTACATTATTTTAGATGGGCGCGACGCGTAGTGACAAAATGATCATTTAAAACAATGTAATCATTCTTTGACAGGCGATGTCGCGTGATGTAGCTAAGTGTCGCTTAAGAAAGAATCGGCTTTATATTAGTTATATTAGGTAAGGGTATGAAAAATTGGATTAGGCAACAAATTTAGATTCAAGACATGTTAAACTGTAAAGGTCGATTCTCATATGCGCGACACTCAGCTACGCGACGTCGTGCGAGATCGCCTGTCAAAAATAATGATTACATTATTTTAAATGGGCACGACGCGTAGTGACAACGTGATCATTTAAAACAATGTAATCATTCTTTGACAGGCGATGTCGCGTGATGTAGCTAAGTGTCGCTTAAGAAAGAATCGGCTTTATATTAGTTATATTAGGTAAGGGTATGAAAGATTTGATTAGGCAACAAATTTAGATTCAAGACATGTTAAACTGTAAAGGTCGATTCCCATATGCGCGACACTCAGCTATGCGACGTCGTGCGAGATCGCCTGTCAAATAATGATTACATTATTTTAGATGGGCGCGACGCGTAGTGACAAAATGATCATTTAAAACAATGTAATCATTCTTTGACAGGCGATGTCGCGTGATGTAGCTAAGTGTCGCTTAAGAAAGAATCGGCTTTATATTAGTTATATTAGGCAAGGGTATGAAAGATTGGATTAGGCAACAAATTTAGATTCAAGACATGTTAAACTGTAAAGGTCGATTCCCATATGCGCGACACTCAGCTACGCGACGTCGTGCGAGATCGCCTGTCAAAAATAATGATTACATTATTTTAAATGGGCACGACGCGTAGTGACAACGTGATCATTTAAAACAATGTAATCATTCTTTGACAGGCGATGTCGCGTGATGTAGCTAAGTGTCGCTTAAAAAAGAATCGGCTTTATATTAGTTATATTAGGTAAGGGTATGAAAGATTGGATTAGGCAACAAATTTAGATTCAAGACATGTTAAACTGTAAAGGTCGATTCCCATATGCGCGACACTCAGCTACGCGATGTCGTGCGAGATCGCCTGTCAAATAATGATTACACTATTTTAAATGGGCACGACGCGTAGTGACAACGTGATCATTTAAAACAATGTAATCATTCCTTAACAGGCGATGTCGCGTGATGTAGCTAAGTGTCGCGTATATGAGAATCGGCTTTATATTAGTTATATTAGGTAAGGGTATGAAAGATTGGATTAGGCAACAAATTTAGATCCAAGACATGTTAAACTGTAAAGGTCGATTCCAATATGTGCGACCCTCAGCAACGCGACGTCGTGCGACATCGCCTGTCAAATAATGATTACATTGTTTTAATAGCGTAGATGTCGCGTAGTGAGAACGTGACCATTTAAAACAATTTGACAGGCGATGTCGCGTGATGTAGCTGAGTGTCGTGTATATGAGAATCGGCCTTATATTAGTTACATTAGGTGAGGGTATGAAAGATTGGATTAGGCAACAAATTTAGATCCAAGACATGTTAAACTGTAAAGGTCGATTCCCATATGTGCGACACTCGGCGAAGCGACGTCGTGCGACATCGCCTGTCAAATATTGATTACATTGTTTTAAATGAGCACGTCGCGTAACTGTCGCGTAGTCATAGTGAGAACGTGCCCATTTAAAACAATGTAATCATTCTTTGACAGGCGAAGTCGCGTAATGTCGCGTGATGTAGCTGAGTGTCGCGTATATGAGAATCGGCCTATAGGATCGATTAGATTGGAATAGGTTATGTTACAGAACAGACTAGGTTATATCAGGTTAGGTTAAGCTAAAGTATAAGAAGTTTATATAAAAGTTATTTTGTTAGTAAACTTATTTAATTTATTTTGTTTGTAATCTGTTATGGCATGTCGAGTAAACGGAGGAAGTAGTTAGAATAATTTGGCTTGTGAGCAGATAGTTTATAAACGCAGCCAATTTACTTTAAACTGTGAGAAGGAACAGAAAAAACAATTTGTCCGTCATAACTTGTTTTCGTCGAGAAAATTGTCGCGAGAATTTTAAGACGGTGTTTTGCAACAAACTTTATTCTAGTTGCGAGTTTTCTGCAGACGGATTGGCACACTCGTGAGAGATCTTGTTATAGCTCCAAATAAGAGCAATTGTTCCAAACGAGATTAAATGAAAGTGGAATTACATACAAGATTTCCCAAGAATTTAATTAAAGTTTCTTAAATTAAATTCTTGACAAGATTAGTCAGATAAGACTCGACAGAGAAGACTAAAATCTTGACTTCAATCAAAACTGCAATCTTGTTAAGCGTTATCTAATCTAATAAACTTAATAAAGATGGAACAAAGCTTGAATATATAAATATACTGAACCTTTCCGGAGCTCTATAATACCAATGAGATTACCAAAAACAAATCTCGTGTGAAATTTGTCAGTTATTCTATAACTTTCAGACCTCACCTCACTCAACAAAAACCAGAAAAAAAACATGGTGTTAAAGATCTTAATGTCTTTCCGATAGTCTTGAGTCCACCTTCGTGGCACTCAACAAAAACCAGAAGAAAAAACATTGTGTTTAAGATCTTAATGTCTTTCCGATACCTTAACTGGATAGCCATCTGTGGACGCGTTTCGAGATTTATCTCTCATCAGCACAGCTTTGCTTCCATGAACAATAATTTGTAAACAACTCATTTGAAAACCTTAACGTTATGTTTTTAATTTCGACATTTTGTGAGAGAGACCTAAGACCTAAGACTTAGCATTATCTAGTTTAAATAAGCTTATCTAGTCTTGCCAAAGATTAAATAACCTTGTTTAAACGAATTCAGTTTTGTCAAACATGAACCGATCTTGTCCAAGCGATTCCAGCTTTGTTCATTATCTTATCTTGTGGATAAGATAAGCTTGTCTAACCCTGTTAAACGTGAATTCATCTAGTTTAGACGAATCTAGTCTTGAAAGACATTTTCCTAAGAGTGGATAGATTATCCTTCTGTCGGATAGATAGATTGAGTGTGGATAGATGCGTTGAAACATGCCTTGTTTTATAGTTTATTCAGTTGGTTCACAGTTATTAGTTGGTTCCTTTTAATATGATAATTGGGCAAATATTGAAATTTCCTTAAACAAAGAGAGGAAACGAAAATCAATGCATAAATGTTTCGAATTTCGCGACCTTTGCCCCCCACGCGCCCCAATTTTCTGTAATAAATTCCATGTATAATATTTACATAACGTCCGCACGTAATCGGCGGAAAAGAGTTCCGTCTGATTGACGGCGGAGTGTTTGGCCATTATTAAGCGTCCTCGGCCGCACAACGGACGCGAAACTTGTGGAATATCGACAGAAAGGAAGGAATAATAAACGCACATGTGGCCGGCATATAATAGCCTCGTTCTCGAGTGCTCGTCCCGGCCGCATTGTTCGCCCGAACTTCAGTAAATAAGTGCGGACACATGTCGTGACGACATTGTCGTCTCCCATCAATAACAATCTACACGACAAATTTTATAAATATTAGCTCAGGAAGTCTAAATTTGATTAGACAAACGAGCTTAGCTAAAGCTAATGTAAACTTAGGTTGATGACTGTTATTGCCTTACTAGTATTATAGAGCTCCGAAAAGGTTGAATATATTTTGGACTGCACGGCAAATTTTATAAATATTTGTCCAGGAAAACTAAATTTGTTTAGACAAACGAGATTAGCTTAAGCTAAAGTAAACTAAAGTTGTCTATTATTGCCTTACTAGTATTATAGAGCTCCGAAAAGGTTGAATATATTTTGGACCGCACGGCAAATTTTATAAATATTTGTTCAGGAAAACCAAATTTGTTTAGACAAACGAGATTAGCTTAAGCTAAAGTAAACTACAGTTGTCTATTATTGCCTTACTAGTATTATAGAGCTCCGAAAAGGTTGAATATATTTTGGACCGCACGGCAAATTTTATAAATATTTGTTCAGGAAAACTAAATTTGTTTAGACAAACGAGATCAGCTTAAGCTAAAGTAAACTAAAATTGTCTATTATTGCCTTACTAGTATTATAGAGCTCCGAAAAGGTTGAATATATTTTGGTACTTACGTATTAACGCCATCACCGCTACATTTTTAAATGCCGCTAATCTACAAATACATTTTTTAGGATAAAAAACATAGGACAATGTGGCAAGGATCGTTGGTTTAACCCCGGTTAGATTAGGTTGTCCGCCGCGTAGCGTACATAAATCAACACAACATACGCGCAGCAACGCGAACTCTCGATCCAATATATGACAATGTGGCAAGGACCGTTTGTTTAACCCACGGTTAGATTAGGTTGTCCTTGGATGAATCAAGACAACATACGCGCGGCAACGCGAACTCTCGGTCCAATATAGGACAATGTGGCAAGGACCGTTGGTTTAACCCCGGTTAGATTAGGTTGTCCGCCGCGTAGCGTACATATAAATCAAGACAACATACGCGCGGCAACGCGAACTCTCGATTTAATATAGGACAATGTGGCAAGGGCCGTTGCTTAATCCCGTTTGGATTAGGTTGTCAGTATAAATCAAGACAACATACGCGGGGCAACGCGAACTCTATACTAGACAAACGAGATTAGCTTAAGCTAAAGTAAACTAAAATTGTCTATTATTGCCTTACTAGTATTATAGAGCTCCGAAAAGGTTGAATATATTTTGGTACTTACGTATTAACGCCGTCACCGCTACATTTTTAAATGCCGCTAATCTACAAATAAATTTTTTAGGATAAAAAACATAGGACAATGTGGCAAGGATCGTTGGTTTAACCCCGGTTAGATTAAGTTGTCCGCCGCGTAGCGTACATATAAATCAAGACAACATACGCGCGGCAACACGAACTCTCGATCTAATATAGGACAATGTGGCAAGGGCGGTTGCTTAATCCCGTTTAGATTATGTTGTCAGTATAAATCAAGACAACATACGCGGGGCAACGCGAACTCTATACTAGACAAACGAGATTAGCTTAAGCTAAAGCAAACTAAAATTGTCTATTATTGCCTTACTAGTATTATAGAGCTCCGAAAAGGTTGAATATATTTTGGTACTTACGTATTAACGCCATCACCGCTACATTTTTAAATGCCGCTAATCTACAAATACATTTTTTAGGATAAAAAATATAGGACAATGTGGCAAGGATCGTTGGTTTAACCCCGGTTAGATTAGGTTGTCCGCCGCGTAGCGTACATAAATCAAGACAACATACGCGCAGCAACGCAAACTCTCGATCCAATATATGACAATGTGGCAAGGACCGTTTGTTTAACCCACGGTTAGATTAGGTTGTCCTTGGATGAATCAAGACAACATACGCGCGGCAACGCGAACTCTCGGTCCAATATAGGACAATGTGGCAAGGACCGTTGGTTTAACCCCGGTTAGATTAGGTTGTCCGCCGCGTAGCGTACATATAAATCAAGACAACATACGCGCGGCAACGCGAACTCTCGATCTAATATAGGACAATGTGGCAAGGGCCGTTGCTTAATCCCGTTTAGATTATGTTGTCAGTATAAATCAAGACAACATACGCGGGGCAACGCGAACTCTATACTAGACAAACGAGATTAGCTTAAGCTAAAGTAAACTAAAATTGTCTATTATTGCCTTACTAGTATTATAGAGCTCCGAAAAGGTTGAATATATTTTGGTACTTACGTATTAACGCCATCACCACTACATTTTTAAATGCCGCTAATCTACAAATAAATTTTTTAGGATAAAAAACATAGGACAATGTGGCAAGGATCGTTGGTTTAACCCCGGTTAGATTAGGTTGTCCGCCGCGTAGCGTACATATAAATCAAGACAACATGCGCGCGGCAACGCGAACTCTCGATCCAATATAGGAAATGTGGCAAGGACCGTTTGTTTAACCCACGGTTAGATTAGGTTGTTATCCTAATAACAACCTAATGAATTAGGTGAAATTCATTAGGTTGGATGAATCAAGACAACATACGTGCGGCAACGCGAACTCTCGATCCAATATAGGACAATGTGGCAAGGACCGTTGGTTTAACCCCGGTTAGATTAGGTTGTCCGCCGCGTACCGTACATATAAATCAAGACAACATACGCGCGGCAACGCGAACTCTCGATCTAATATAGGACAATGTGGCCGTTGCTTAATCCCGTTTAGATTAGGTTGTCAGTATAAATCAAGACAACATACGCGGGGCAACGCAAACTCTCGATCCAATATAGGACAATGTGGCAAGGACCGTTGGTTTAACCCCGGTTAGATTAGGTTGTCCGCCGCGTAGCGTACATATAAATCAAGACAACTTACGCGCGGCAATGCGAACTCTCGATCCAATATAGGACAATGTGGCAAGGACCGTTGGTTTAACCCCGGTTAGATTAGGTTGTCTTTGGATAAATCAAAACAACATACGCGCGGCAACGCGAACTATCGATCGAATATAGGACAATGTGGCAAGGACCGTTGGTTTAACCCCGGTTAAATTAGGTTATCCGCCGCGTAGCGGACAAATAAATCAAGACAACATACGCGCAGCAGCGCGAACTCTCGATCCAATATATAGCGGTGGTGGCGTTAATACGTAAGTACCTATATTTATATATTCAGGCTTTGTTCCGACTATTAAGTTTATATGATTATCTATAATGTACTATAGTTTTACCAATTCTATATTATTGCCCTTGTTTGCGAATAATTCTTGGTTTTAAAAAGAACTTAATTAATTCTAACTTTGTCTAATCTAATCTAGTAGTTACAAAGCTCCCAATTTAGTTTGTGTCAAGCGAAAGCTAATCTAATCTAATCTCAACAAATTTTTAGAATTCGCATTGAATCATTTCAGTTGTCTTGAATTCACATCGATTATTCCCTCGCCCTTTCGTTCTGCGCTTTCGCTCCCCTTCCAGTCCAAACCCCAACGACTTCATTCTTAATGAGATTTTCCCGGATCCATAAATTTCAGGCCTATAGCTCATTCCAGGACATTAATTTCATTGCTAAATACTCTCCATAAATTACGATATAATGAACAAGCCGAATTGCAGTGATAAATAAACTGATGCAATTAAAATTTACCAAATTTTCATTTTTTCTTCTTTGCTTCTGCTGCTCTCGCGAATTATTAAACGGCGCAAATTTATCGCTGTAACATTAATTTTCAAACAAGAATTGAAAATATTTTAATTAATGAAATGTTAGAGCAGTGTAATCAACATACACGAAAGACTGTTAATAATGAACATTAATCTTAGATTGAGTCTTAAGTCTAAGTCTAATCTTTGAGTCTTTCTCAATTTTGGGACAATGCTGTTGGATTATTCTAGTTTTTAAATGCGACTTACATTATTCTTTCTTTATTGGTTTTAAGTTACAGAACAAAACGTACAATAAGTTTCAGTAAGACTTTAAAAAAACGGTAAAACTTTCTTAGCCTGGGGCAAGTCTAGATAATTGTTGTTTCCTGAAAAATTAATCGCAGAAAATTATTCAAATTTTCAGGAAATCTCTCTGAAAGTCTCATGAAAATGTCCTGAAATTTTTAAATGAAAATCTTTATTGGTTTTTGAGTTTCAGAACAAAACGTACAATAACTTTCAGTAAGACTTTAAAAAAACGGTAAAACTTTCTTAGCCTGGGGCAAGTCTAGATAATTGTTGTTTGCTGAAAAATTAATCGCAGAAAATTATTCAAATTTTCAGGAAATCTCTCTGCAAGTCTCATCAAAATGTCCTGAAATTTTCAAATGAAAATCTTGATTGGTTTTTGAGTTTCAGAACAAAACGTACAATAAGTTTCAGTAAGATTTTAAAAAAATGGTAAAACTTTCTTAGCCTGGGGCAAGTCTAGATAATTGTTGTTTCCTGAAAAATTAATCGCTAAAAATTATTGAAATTTTCAGGGAACCTCTCTGATTTAGTTTACTAAGTTTACTAGTTACTCTTTTTAGTTTACTAATTTACTTTTACTTCAAGCTAAAACTTGAAAGAATCGAAATGCTCCAACTGCATTCTCCCAAAATTGACAAAGACTAAAATCTATCCTTTAAGTACCTTTAACATTATCAAAGATTAATGTTAAGGTACTTAAAGGATGTTAGATCTAAAATAATGTTAGGTTCTTAAAGGATAGATTTTAGTCTTTGTCAATTTTGGGAGAATGCAGTTGGAGCATTCTAGTTTTTAAATGCGACTTGCATATTTAGTTTACTAAGTGCGTATCAAGTTTCACTACAGCAGATAGACTAGAGGCCAAGATATAAGCTAAAACTTGAAAGACTGACTAAAATCTATACTTTAAGTACCTTTAACACATTGACGCCGGAGCTCGGTTTTGCTTTAGTATAGCGGGCGGTCGGTGTACCACCGGTGGTACACGCCCGCGTTAAAGCATACATTAATTTCAACACATAAACTTTATACTCATGGGGATTGAGAAATCAAACTCAAAGAAGGGAAAAAATTTGGCATTTCATTTTTTTTACTTTTGTGGCTAAACCGAATGATTTAACAAAATTTGCAAAGAATACTTTTTTGTAGACACCGACGTCTTACTTACGGCGATGCGGGTTAAACTTTTATATTTTGAAGCGTAGACGAGATATTTGCAAAAAAACCGTTGAAGCAAAAATAGTTTCCACGCCGCCCCCAATTGGAGGCGGAGCGTTCGAATGTGGTCAAAGGGTATTTCTTGCGGATACTTACATTCAGTAAAAGTTTCATTGAAATCCATCGAGGGTGTCAATCATTTATACTCATGTAAATTGAGAAACGAAATTCAAAGAAGAAAAAAAAATTGGCATTTAATTTTTTTTAATTTTGTGGCTAAACCGAATGATTTAACAAAATTTGCAAAGAATACTTTTTTGTAGACACCGACGTCTTACATACGGCGCTCCGGTTTGCAATTTTATATTTTAAAGCGTAGACGAGATATTTGCAAAAAAAACCTTTGAAGCAAAAATAATTCCCCACGCCGCCCCCATTGGAGGCGGAGCGTTCAAGTGTGGTCAAAGGGTACTTCTTGCGGATACTCATATTCAGAGTTTCAGAACAAAACGTACAATAAATTTCAGTCAGACCGTTTTGAAAAAACGGTAAAACTTTCTTAGCCTGGGGTAAGTCTAGATAATTTTTGTTTTCTGAAAAATTAGTCGCAGAAAATTTTTGAAATTTTCAGGGAATCTCTCTGCAAGTCTCGTGAAAATGTTCTGAAATTTTCAAATGAAAATCTTTATTGGTTTTTGAGTTTCAGAACAAAACGTACAATAAGTTTCAGTAAGACTTTAAAAAAACGGTAAAACTTTCTTAGCCTGGGGCAAGTCTAGATAATTGTTGTTTCCTGAAAAATTAATCGCTGAAAATTATTCAAATTTTCAGGGAATCTCTATGATTTAGTTTACTAAGTGCGTATCAAGTTTCACTACTGTAGATAGACTATAGGTCAAGATATAAGCTAAAATTTGAAAGACTGTCTAAAATCTATCCTTTAAGTACCTTTAACATTAATCTTTGAGTTTCTGTCAATTTTGGGAGAATGCAGTTGGAGCATTCTAGTTTTTAAATGCGACTTGCATATTTAGTTTGCTAAGTGCGTATCAAGTTTCACTACTGCAGATAGACTAGAGGCCAAGATATAAGCTAAAACTTGAAAAACTTTGTTGGTGTACCACCGGTGGTACACGCCCGCGTTAAAGCATACATTCATATCAACACCTAGACCTGACCATTTATACTCATGTAAATTGAGAAATGAAATTCAAAGAAGGGAAAAAATTTGGCATTTCATTTTTTTTACTTTTGTGGCTAAACCGAATGATTTAACTAAATTTGCAAAGAATGCTTTTTTGTAGGCACCGACGTCTTACTTACGGCGATCCAGGTTGCAATTTTATATTTTGAAGCGGAGACGAGATATTTGCAAAAAAACTTTTGAAGCAAAAATAATTCCCACGCCGCCCCCATTGGAGGCGGAGCGTTCAAATGTGGTCAAAGGGTACTTCTTGCGGATACTTACATTCATTAAAAGTTTCATTGAAATCCATCGAGGGTGTTAATCATTTATACTCATGTAAATTGAGAAACGAAATTCAAAGAGGGAAAAAAATTGACATTTCATTTTCTTTTTATTTTTGTGGCTAAACCAAATGATTTAACTAAATTTGCAAAGAATACTTTTTTGTAGACTCCGACGTCTTACATACGGCGATCCAGGTTACAATTTTATACTTTGAAGCTTAGACGAGATATTTGCAAAAAACCATTGAAGCAAAAATAATTCCCCACGCCGCCCCCATTGGAGGCGGAGCGTTCAAGTGTGGTCAAAGGGTACTTCTTGCGGATACCCACATTCAGTAAAAGTTTCATTGAAATCCATCTAGGATTAATACATTTTCTCGCTATTTTTTAATATCTTGTCTAAAATCTATCCTTTAAGTACCTTTATATTTTATACGCCAGCGTTAACGTCTTAAAACCTCTTCATGAATTTTAAACTGTTTGAATTGATTAGTTAAATTGTGATTAAAGAACTAAATTTTGTTGTTAAAAATCTTTGAGTCTTTTCTAGTGTATGTAGATAGACTAGTTGGCATATAAGCTAAAACTTGAAAGATTGTCTAAAATCTATCCTTTAAGTACCTTTGACGCCGGCGCTTGGTTTTGTTTTACTCTAGCGAGCGGTGTACCACCAGTAATGTTTTTCAGGAAATCTCTCTGAAAGTCTCATGAAAATGTCCTGAAATTTTCAAATGAAAATCTTGATTGGTTTTCGAGTTTCAGAACAAAACGTACAATAAGTTTCAGTAAGACTTTAAAAAAACGGTAAAACTTTCTTAGCCTGGGGCAAGTCTAGATAATTGTTGTTTCCTGAAAAATTAATCGATGCAAATTATTGAAATTTTCAGAAAATCTCTCTGATTTAGTTTACTAAGAGCGTATAAGTTTCACTACTGTAGATAGACTAGAGGCCAAGATCTAAGCTAAAAGCTAAAACTTGAAAGACTCTAAAATCTATACTTTAAGTACCTTTAACATTAATCTTTGAGTCTTTGTCAATTTTGGGAGAATTCAGTTGGGACATTCTAGTTTTTAAATGCGACTTGCATATTTAGTTTACTAAGTGCGTTTCAAGTTTCACTACAGCAGATAGACTAGAGGCCAAGATATAAGCTAAAACTTGAAAGACTGTCTAAAATCAATCCTTTAAGTTTAACACGTTGACGCCGGAGCTCGGTTTTGTTTTAGTATAGCGGGCGGTCGGTGTACCACCGGTGGTACACGCCCGCGTTAAAGCATACATTAATTTCAAGACCTTGACCTGACTATTTATACTCATGTAAATTGAGAAACGAAATTAAAAGAAGGGAAAAAATGTGGCAATTTCATTTTTTTCACTTTTGTGGTTAAACCGAATGATTTAACAAAATTTGCAAAGAATACTTTTTTGTAGACGCCGACGTCTTATTTACGGCGATCCGGGTTAAAATTTTATATTTTGAAGCGTAGACGAGATATTTGCAAAAAAACCGTTAAAGCAAAAATAATTCCCACGCCACCCCCATTGGAGGCGGAGCGTTAGAATGTGGTCGAAGGGTACTTCTTGCGGATACTTACATTCAGTAAAAGTTTCATTGAAATCCATCGAGGGTGTTAATCATTTATACTCACGTAAATTGAGAAACGAAATTCAAAAAAGGAAAAAAAAATGCCATATTTCATTTTTTTTTACTTTTGTGGCTAAACCGAATGATTTTACAAAATTTGCAAAGAATACTTTTTTGTAGCCACCGACGTCTTACATACCGCGATCCGGGTTACAATTTTATATTTTGAAGGGTAGACGAGATATTTGCAAAAAAACTTTAGAAGCAAAAATAATTCCCACGCCGCCCCCATTGGAGGCGGAGCGTTCAAATGTGGTCAAAGGGTACTTCTTGCGAATACCCACAATCAGTAAAAGTTTTATTTAAATCCATCTAGGGCTAATACATTTTCTCGCTATTTTTTAATATTCAGAAATTTTCGGGCAGTGTACCACCGGTGGTACACGCCAGCGTTAACGTGTAACGTGCCTCTTCGCGAATTTGAAACTGTTTGAATTGACTTGCAAATTAATTAAAGCGTGATTAAAGAACTAAATTTTGTTAACGAAATCTTTGAGTCTTTTCTAGTGTTTGTAGATAGACTAGTTGGCATATAAGCTAAAACTTGAAAGATTGTCTAAAATCTATCCTTTAAGTACCTTTTGACGCCGGCGCTCGGTTTTTTTTTTAGTCTAACTGGCGGTGTACCACCGGTAGTACACGCCAGCGTTAACGTGTTAAAGCTCTCTTCGTGAATTGAAACTGTTTGAATTGACTTGCAGATTAGTTAAAGTGTGATTAAAGAAGTAAATTTTGTTGTTAATGAAATCTTTGAGTCTTTTCTAGTGTCTGTAGATAGACTAGTTGGCATATAACCTAAAATATGAAAGACTGTCTAAAATATATCCTTTAAGTACCTTTGACGCCGGCGCTCGGTTTTGTTTTAGCCTAGCGGGAGGTGTACCACCGGTGGTACACATCAGCGTTAACGTGTTAAAACCTCTTCATGAATTTGAAAATGTTTAAATTGACTTGCAGATTAGTTAAAGTGTGATTAAAGAACTAAATTTTGTTAATTAAATCTTTGAGTCTTTTATAGTGTCTGTGGATAGACTAGTTGGCATATAAGCTAAAACTTGAAAGATTGTCTAAGATCTGTCCTTTAAGTACTTTTGACGCCGGCGCTCGGTTTTGTTTTAGTCTAGCGGGCGGTGTACCACCGGTGGTACACACCCGCGTTAACGTGTTAAAGCCTCTTCGCGAATTTGAAATTGTTTGAATTGACTTGCAAATTAATTAAAGTGTGATTAAAGAACTACATTTTGTTGTTAACGAAATTTTTGAGTCTTTTCTAATGTTTGTAGATAGACTAGTTGGCATATAAGCTAAAACATGAAAGATTGTCTAAAATCTATCCTTTAAGTACCTTTTGACGCCGGCGCTCGGTTTTGTTTTAGTCTAACTGGCGGTGTACCACCGGTGGTACACGCCAGCGTTTACGTGTTAAAGCTCTCTTCGTGAATTGAAACTGTTTGAATTGACTTGCAAATTAGTTAAAGTGTGATTAAAGAACCAAATGTTAATGAAAATTAAAATTTAATTAATGAAATCGAATAAATGAAATTGAATAGCTAATGAAATTTAAACTTAATTATTCGCGTAATAATTAAAATGTGAATAATATTTAGAGGTTTGTAGTAACAAATTGTTGTGCGAGAATATTTTGCGAAATCCGGGATATCATTAGTCGACGAATGCTAATAATAAATTCAGGCGGATATTGATGTTCGCCGATATATTCGCGCGAAAAAACGCTTCAATTAATAACATATTATTAACGTGCATTGATAGCGCGGATTTATGTTTGCATTCGAAATTAATTAAATTTTCCAACGAAGAGCTTAATGCCGTGATTAACGCAAAAATTTACATAAAATTATTAAATCGAATTCAGTTTTTTGAATTTAATTCCAAAATAAATTTCTATGAAAATGAAAATTATTGTTTTGTCCAATTTTGAGTGTTAAGACTTATGGCGGGATTACGATGAACTTAACGTGACGAGACGAGACGTGATTGAATCCCAAAACACATTGTTTTCTATGCGGCCGATTACCATCGAGGTAATGTGTAGTATCCGAACTTAAACGCAATGTTACTCAACATTCGTTCAAGTTAAATTATGCAGCTGAAATGTTTTTATTTTTTTTATGAAGCGATCCAAATTGGCAATTAAAACATTTCGAGCTGGCGAAAGTTCGGCAAAGAGGTTGCGCGGCGAAAACTGTTGCGAGTTGTGCAAAGTTTGCGAATTGATTTAGATAATATTAAGTTTCCAAAACATACTTAGTTCAACTAAGTTTTGCACAAACATTTCAGTCTACCTAAAACATAAACTAAAGCACTCGCGAGGAGATTTCCGCCAAAAACCTTCATTATTCGTCGCTGAAAACGTGCAAAAGTCTTACGCAATTTAAATATGCAAATGAAGAAAGATTGTGTTTTCTTAATTTTTGAATTCTTAAAAAAAGTATAAAGTATAAAGGGCCGTTGGTTAATCGGACGACACGTTTAGTAATCCGGCGGTCTGCAGACCGCTCGCGCTCTTCCCTCCAAGCACTCTTTCTGATAATCCGGCGGTTGTCTGTCACATATGTGTTGGATTATCGAGATTATACTGTACAGTACAATCTCGGTAATTCGGCCGTTAGTTAATCGGACGACACGTTCAGTAATCCGGCGGTCTGGGGACCGCTCGCGCTCCTCCCTCCTACAACTCTATCTGATAATCCAGCAGTAACTACAGTAAACTACAGTATAATCATCGATAATAATGACACATATGGTTGTCTGGTCCCATATGTGCCGGATTATCGAGATTATACTAGTTTTCGAGATTATAGTAGTTTTAAATCATAGTCCTAACTACATATAATTCTTGATTATTTGAAATTGCTGAAATTTACTGAGGATCTTTCTAAACGTCTCCTGAAAATGTTCTGAAAATTATGAGCTTTTCTTGAATTTTTGAGTTATTTTTGAGAAAATTTCTGAGAAAGTTTCCTGTAAATGTTCATAAAACTTTAAACATTCCTTAATTCTCGAGTTATAGTTGTAGTGACTGCTGAAAATTTCTGAGAATCTAAAAGTCTCATGAAAATTATAAATGAAAATCTTTATTTTTTCAAGGTTTTTAAACCGTGGTCTGACTGGTGCAAGACGCTGAAAATTATTGAAACTTTTAGGAAAGCTTTCTGAAAGTCTCATGAAAATGTCCTGAAATTTTCAAATGGAAATCTTTATTGGTTTTTGAGTTTCAGAACAAAACGTACAATAATTTTGGGTAAGACTTTAAAAAAACGGTAAAACTTTCTAAGCCTGGGGTAAGTCTAGATAATTGTTGTTTTCTGAAAAATTAATCGCTGAAAATTATTGAAATTTTCAGGGAATCTCTCGGCAAGTCTCATGAAAATGTTCTGAAATTTTTAAAAGAAAATCTTTATGTGTTTAAGTTTCAGAACAAAACGTACAATAAGTTTCAGTAAGACTTTAAAAAAATGGTAAAACGTTCTTAGCCTGGGGTAAGTCTAGATAATTGTTTCCTGAAAAATTAATCGCTGAAAAATATTGAAATTTTCAGGGAATCTCTCTGAAAGTCTCATGAAAATGTTCTGAAATTTTAAAATGAAAATCTATATTGCTTTTTGAGTTTCAGAACAAAACGTGCAATAAGTTTCATTAAGGGTTTAAAAAAACGGCCGTTTACTGAAAAATTAATCGCTGAAAATTTTTGAAATTTTCAGGGAATCTCTCTGAAGCTCTCATGAAAATGTCCTGAAATTTTCAAATGAAAATCTTTATTGGTTTTAAGTTTCAGAACAAAACGTACAATAAGTTTCAGTAAGATTTTAAAAAAACGATAAAACTTTCTTAGCCTGGGGTAAGTCTAAAGCTGAAAATTATTGAAATTTTCAGGGAATCTCTCTGAAATTCTCATGAAAATGTTCTGAAATTTTCAAATGAAAATCATTATTGGTTTTCATGTTTCAGAACAAAACGTTCAATAAATTTCAGGAAAACTTAAAAAAAACAGTAAAACTTTCATAGCCTGGTGTAAGTCTAGATAATTGTTGTTTACTGAAAAATCAATATCTGAAAATTATTGAAATTTTCAGGAAATCTCTCTGAAAGTTTCATGAAAATGTTCTGAAATTTTTAAATGGAAATCTTTATTGGTTTTTGAGTTTCAGAACAAAACGTACAATAATTTTGAGTAAGACTTAAAAAAAACGGTAAAACTTTCTTAGCCTGGGGTAAGTCTAGATAATTGTTGTTTTCTGAAAAATTAATCGCTGAAAATTATTGAAATTTTCAGGGAATCTTTCTGAAAGTCTCATGAAAATGTTCTGAAATTTTCAAATAAAAATCTTTATTGGTTTTTGAGTTTCAGTACAAAACGTACAATTAGTTTCAGTAAGACTTAAAAAAAAATGGTAAAACCTTCTTAGCCTGGGGAAAGTCTAGATAATTGTTGTTTTCTGCAAAATGAATGGCTGAAAATTATTGAAATTTTCAGGCAATCTCTCTGAAAGTGTCGTGAAAATGTTCTGAAATTTTCAAATGGAAATCTTTATTGGTTTTAAGTTTCAGAACAAAACGTTCAATGTTTCAGTAATGCTTTAAAAAAACGGTAAAACTTTCTTAGCCTGGGGTAAGTCTAGATAATTTTTGTTTTCTGAAAAATTAATCGCTGAAAATTATTCAAAATTTCAGGAAATCTCTCTGAATGTCTCATGAAAATGTTCTGAAATTTTTAAAAGAAAATCTTTTATGGGTTTTGAGTTCCAGAGCAAAACGTTCAATAAGTTTCAGTAAGACTTTAAAAAAACGGTAAAACTTTCTTAGCCTGGGGCAAGTCTAGATAATTATCGTTTTCTGAAAAAATAGTAGCAGAAAATTATTGACATTTGCAGGGAATCTCTATGAAAGTCTCATGAAAATGTTCTGGAATTTTTAAAAGAAAATCTTTTTTGGGTTTTGAGTTCCTGAGCACGTTCAGTAAGTTTCAATAAGACTTTAAAAAAACGGTAAAACCTTCTTAGCCTGGGGCAAGTCTAGATAATTGTTGTTTTCTGAAAAATTAATCGCTGAAAATTATTGAAATTTTCAGGGAATCTCTCTGCAAGTCTCGTGAAAATGTCCTGAAATTTTCAAATGAAAATCTTTATTGGTTTTTGAGTTTCAGAACAAAACGTACCATAAGTTTCAGTAAGACTGTAAAGAACGGTAAAACTTTCTTAGCCTGGGGCAAGTCTAGATAATTATCGTTTTCTAAAAAATTAGTAGCAGAAAATTATTGAAATTTGCAGGGAATCTCTATGAAAGTCTCATGAAAATGTTCTGAAATTTTTAAAAGAAAATCTTTTTTGGGTTTTGAGTTCCTGAGCACGTTCAGTAAGTTTCAATAAGACTTTAAAAAAACGGTAAAACCTTCTTAGCCTGGGGCAAGTCTAGATAATTGTTGTTTTCTGAAAAATTAATCGCTGAAAATTATTGAAATTTTCAGGGATTCTCTCTGAAAGTCTCATGAAAATGTTCTGAAATTTTTAAATGAAAATATTTATTGGTTTTTGAGTTTCAGTACAAAACGTACAATAAGTTTCAGTAAGACTTTAAAACAACGGCAAAACTTTCTTAGCCTGGGGTAAGTCTAGATAAATTTTGTTTTCTGAAAAAATAGTCGCAGAAAATTATTGAAATTTTCAGGGAAAGAGAGATTCCCTGAAAAGTGATTCCCTGAAAAGTGCAAGTCTCATGAAAATGTTCTGAAATTTTAAAATGAAAATCTTTATTGGTTTTTGAGTTTCAGATTAAAACGTTCAATAAGTTTCAGGAAAACTAAAAAAAAAACAGTAAAATTGTCTTAGCCTGGTGTAAGTCTAAATATTTGTTGTTTATTGAAGAATGAGTCGCTGAAAATTATTGAAATTTTCAGGGAATCTCTTTGAAAGTCTCGTGAAAATGATCTGAAATTTTTAAGTGAAAATCTTTATTGGTTTTAAGTGTCAGAACAAGCGTACAATAAGTTTCAGTAAGACTTTAAAAAAACGGTAAAACTTTCTTAGCCTGGGGCAAGTCTAGATAATTTTTGTTTTCTGAAAAATTACTCGCTGAAAATTATTGAAATTTTCAGGAAATCTCTCTAAAAGTCTCATGAAAATGTTTTGAAATTTTTAAAAGAAAATCTTTATTAGTTTTAAGTTTTAGAACAAAACGTACAATAAGTTTAGGTAAGACTTTAAGAAAAATTAGTCGCTGAACATTATTGAAATTTTCAGGGAATCTCTCTGAAGGTCTCATGAAAATGTTCAGAAATTTTCAAATGAAAATCTTTATTGGTTTTCGAGTTTCAGAACAAAATGTATAATAAATTAGCCTGATGTAAGTCATAATTTCTTTTAATATATTTAACTTATAACTCGAAGACTAGACTAGGTGCAAACACAGAATTTGAACAAGTATTAGTTAAATAAATTCTCCAAAGGGTTTCGAAAACCAGACTTTCTTATCTAGTCTAGATACGAAGTTATAGACATTCCAAGTTTATGTAAACTGAATTTAAACCGCATTAAGCTAGTTCTGTATTATTAACTTCAAGATAACTCGAAGACTAGACGAGATGCTAACACCAAATTTGAACTAGAATTAGATAAATAAATTCTCCAAAAGATTTAGAAAACTAGACTTTGTTATCTAGTCTACATGCAAAGTTACAGACATTCTAAGTTTAAAAGCGACGTCGAAAATTAGAAAATTTGGAGACAAATTTCATCCAAATTTTAATTAAATTCAAAAAAAATTCACGGATTATTAGATAATATTGAACGAGTTTGCGTAATAATTTAGAGCATTGAACTTTGCGAATTAGCTCGGTCGGCATCGCAGAACAAAGTTTGTGAACAACATAGCAGAAATAAATGCAAATTAGCCTCGGGATGATACCAGCGAGGCAAATCTATTTAAACTTAAAACTGTATGAATATTTAATACTCGCGTTTGTCTGTTTTATCCCTTAACAATATTAAAAGTGCTGTTTGGCGGAGTTAGTCGGGATTAAAACGGATTAGTTTTAGGCGGAGAGAGTCTTTTCGGGCAATAAGTATCAAAGTGGAGGAGAGTAATGTGGACGGGTTAAATTAAAAGACATTACGTTGGATATTTTCTAGCAGTAAATCTTTTTATATGAGAGCTTTCATTGCTGTATAAACTAGGCGGACTTAAGCCCGGCTTTCATTCCAAATGATAAATTGCGGCTTAAATCTCCTCCAAATTGTTAATCGGTCATCATTCTTACGGAAAAGAAAACCAACAACGATTTTTGTTTCAAATAATTCTTAGAAAATTTTACCAATTAACTTACTTAATAAATGCAATTACATAATATATTTAAAGAGTTTTAAAAATGAAAATTTTAGGTCCGAAACAACTTTCTCTAAATCTAAATATGTAAATGTCCGCCCCCATTATCGAAACAATTTCACACACAAAACCTTTGTATTTCCAAACCAGTTTCTGGAGCAATTATTATTACAGCGTTCAACTAAAAAACGTTCGTTTTTTTTAACTTCGTTCGGCCACGATTACATCTTGTAATAAGTGGCCGTGAGCTCACAATAGGGATCGGAATGTAAATCATAGCTCCGGAGATTATTTCCATCTTTTATTTTCCGTTCGATATTAACGTTAATTGGTAGGAGGGACGGTTTTGTTTGGGAGTTAGGCACAGATTACGACTCTAATTCCAGAAATAAATTTCTTTCTGCCTCCGATCGCATTAAGATTAACATACTTTCCACCCAACACACACACACTCGAAAATTTATTACGAGAATTACGAGACTACACAGACAATAATAGTGCACGTCACATACCATTACGACCAATGGTGACGCGTTTCGCAAATTTGAATTTCGCGTCCATATTTTGGACTTTTTGATTTTTATGGCATTAAATACAAACTAAATTAGAAAATTATGGTATAGGTGTAATGTCAAGATCATGGTTTTAAGTTTCAGAACAAAACGTACAATAAGTTTCAGTAAGACTTTATAAAAACGGTAAAACGTTCCTAGCCTGGGGTAACTCTAGATAATTCTTGTTTTCTGAAAAATTATTCGCAGAAAATTATTGAAATTTTCAGGGAATCTCTCTGAAAGTCTCATGAAAGTATTCTGAAATTTTTAAATGAAAATCTTTATTGGTTTTAAGTTTCAGAACAAAACGTACAAAAGTTTCAGTGAGACTTAAAAAAGGTAAAACTTTCTTAGCCTGGGATAAGTCTACATAATTTTTGTTTTCTGAAAAATTAGTCGCAGAAAATTATTGAAATTTTCGGGGAATCCCTCTGAAAGTCTCGTGAAAATGTTCTGAAATTTTCAAATGAAAATCTAAATTGGTTTTAAGTTTCAGAACTAAACGTACAATAAGTCTCAGTTGGACTTTAAAAAAATGGTAAAACTTTCATAGCCTGGGGCAAGCCTCGATAGTCGTTTCGCAAATTTGAATTTCGCGTCCATATTTTGGACTTTTTGATTTTATGGCATTAAATAGAAACTAAATGATAAAATAATGGTATAGCTGTAATGTCAAGATCATAATGTAGCTTCTTGCTACATTGCAGCTTCTTTTTGTATTTTAAGTTCCTCTCCTGCAAATTGAAATACCTCTGTTATGTTAACTGTTTCAGTCTGTTTTTTTATTTGAGGTTTATGTTCTAAAAATCTAGCAAATATAAAAGGAGAGTACCAAGCAGGTTTTAGACCTGGAAGATCGATAGGAGACCAATCATTTAGTTTGTATTTAATGCCATAAAATCAAAAAGTCCAAAATATGGACGCGAAATTCAAATTTGCGAAACTAGATCTAGACTTGCCCCAGGCTAAGAAAGTTTTACCATTTTTTTAAAGTCCAACTGAAAGTTATTGTACGTTTTGTTCTGAAACTTAAAACCAATAAAGATTTTCATTTGAAAATTTCAGGACATTTTCACGAGACTTTCAGAGGGATTTCAATAATTTTCTGCGACTAATTTTTTAGAAAACAAAAATTATCTAGACTTACCCCAGGCCAAGAAAGTTTTACCGTTTTTTTTAAAGTCTTACTGAAACTTTTGTACGTTTTGCTCTGAAACTTAAAACCACAACGTCAAACGTACTCTCAGCAAAGCCTGCGAACACAATGTCAACGTATACAATTTGTTCGTCAATTTTAAACAAGCATACGTCTCCATAAACAAAGACGAGCTATATACGGTGATACTGACAGAACTGGGCATACCAGAAAAACTCCAACTCACCATGTCAGAATACACCGCACAGGTTCAGGTGCAGGGACATTTATCGGAAAGCTTTACATGTGGACAAGGGCCGAAACAAGGCGATGCGTTGACGCTGTTCAACCTCACCCTTGAGCATGTAATAAGAAAGACTCGAATAGGGAGAGACAACTCGCTAATAAACAAATGCGTACAACTCGCAGCATACGCGTATGATATTGATATAATGGGACACAGCACTAAAGTGCTTATAGAGCACTAAAATCAATCGACCTCCAAATCAACATCGACAAAACAAAGACGCTAGTGCAAAGTAGAACGGGTGCACCAAGAATACAAACACAGGACAACTTGGAACAAGTGAACGAAGTATCTGGGCGCCAACATCAACAGCAAAGGCCTGGAATACGCGGAAATTAAAGCCCAAAGGTCGATTGCTATATGCGCGACACACAGCTACGCGACGTCGTGCGTCTTTATTTAAGGCCGATTCTTATATACGCGACACTCAGCTAGGCGACATCGCCTGTCAAATAATGATTACATTGTTTTAAATGGGCACGTCGAGTAGCTGTGCTGTGTCTTTATTTAAGGCCGATTCTCATATACGCGACACTCAGCTACGCGACGTCACGCGACATCGCCTGTCAAATAATGATTACATTGTTTTAAATGGGCAGAGCTACTCGACGTGCCCATTTAAAACAATGTAATCATTATTTGACAGGCGACGTCGCGTGACGTCGCGTAGCTGAGTGTCACGTATATGAGAATCGGCCTGAAATAAAGCGAATTTCTCATTGGCGAATGTACTCAAGTTCAATGTGATACACAGAGAGACAAAAATTTAGGTGTACAATCATCCGACCAATACTCATGTACGGCTGCGAAGTGTGGATCCTCACCGTAAAGAACGAAGCAAAAATCGACACGTTCGAGAGAAAAATATTAAGAAGGATACGGGAAGATGAAGAATATAAGAGGCGATAGGAAGGGAAGGACAACAAGGAAGTATATAAGGCTCTTAAAGGCCAACCAGTGTCGATATAGCAGGCCACATTATAAGAATGCCAGATGGTAGAATGCCCAAAAAAACAGCCGAATGGAAGGGAAAAGGCCGATAGGAAGACCAAGAATAAGATAAGAGGAAGAAGTAGACCTAGTGGAACCTAACCTGGGAGAGTGGTATGATACCACATCCCAAGAGTTATTCCGAGCTGCCGCTCCAAGGTGAAGATAGCAAGGATGATTGCAGACATGGCAAGGAGATGCCATGTAAAGAAGAAGAGGATGAAGTAGACCAGGACGCCAGACGAATTTTTAAACTACCAAGTTGGAAAGACATGGCCCGGGAGAGAGAGGAATGGAGGAGGAAGCTAAGGCTCAAAGTGGGCTGTAGCGCCAAAAGAAGAATAAGGTTCTAATGTTTTCTCCGAATCTGCTTTAGGCGTGGAATTTGTCGTTTCTTTTTGAATCCCGTGTTTTTTCCCGAAGAGATTCCACATGTTTTTTTCTTTTCTTTTTCAGATAATACCTTCTTTTCCGGAGTACCTTCGACCCTCTAGAGCTTTCTTCTTCCACGCCTTGTTTCTTTCTCTTTTTAGATCGTTTTTTTTTTCTTTCGTTTGGTCCCTTTTTTGCTTTATTATGTACCAGGAACAGGAAGGAGAAGGAACAGGCCAGGAACAGGAAGGAGAAGGAACAGGCCAAGAACAGGAGGAGAAGTACCATCTGAAGTAGAGTCAGATGGAGATCCCGAAGATCCTTTATCTAATTCAGAAGACGTTGGTAATAGCAAAAAAGGGACAAAACGAATCAGATAAAGGATCTTCGGGATAGTCATCTTAAGAAGGATCCTAGGACCAGACACTTTCGACACTTTCTGAGCTTTCTTTTTCTCATTTTGGATTGTTTTTTTCTTTCGTTTTGTCCCTTTTTTGCAATCACCAACATCTTCTGAATCAGATAAAGGATCTTCGGGATCCTAGGACTCTTAAGAAGGTTCCTAGGACCAGACACTTTCGACACTTTCTGAGCTTTCTTCTTCTCATTTTGGATTATTTTTTCTTTCGTTTTGTCCCTTTCTTGCTTTCACCAACATCTTCTGAATCAGATAAAGGATCTTCGGGATCGACATCTGACTCTACTTCAGATGGTACTTCTTCTCCTATTCCTGGGCTGTTCCTTCTCCTTCTTGTTCCTGGCACATAATCCTCCTCACTATACCATACAGTTGTCTTGTTTATTTAGTCAGGACAGATCAAAGATTTATCATTAGACTGGATTGTATAATTAGACAGGGCAGATTAAACAAGATTAGACAGCATTGTTCTGTTAGACAAGACAGATCACGATTAGACAGGAATGTACACTGTGTTGTACACTATTGTGTATTAGACAAGATTGTGTTGTTAGAGAAGACAGATCAATCAAGATTAACCAAGATCAAGATATATGTTTAAAAAGATCAAATTAGACAATAAAGGCATAAATGTGAATGGAGAGAAGCTTAACGACCTACGCTTTGCTGACGATATCGTAATGATCTCAGACCGACTAGACGAGGCAAATGAAATGGTCTCAGCACTATCCGCAGCCTCCCAAAAAGTAGACTTAAAAATCAACATCGCCAACACCCAATTTAAAACAAACTTAGTTCCCAGTTCCCACCTAATGATAGAAGAAAAGGAAATTCAATACGTAACTTTTTACCTGGGACATGAGATCCGAATGGGAAGAGGTAATCAGACCTGCGAATTAAACAGAAGGGTAGGACTGACTTGGGCTGCCTTTGGCAAGCTGAGATACGTATTAAAAACAGACATACCTATGTGCCTCAAAAGAAAGGTGTTCGACCAGTGCGTTCTCCAGGTATTGACATATGGCTCGGAAACACTAACATTAACACAGATAACTATTAATAAGATAAGAATAATTCAACAAGCCATGGAGAAGTCCACGTTAGGAGCAACATTGTCAGACAAAATGCGAAATGCAGAACAAAAATTACGGATGAAATTGAAAGAGTCACACACCTAAAATGAGACTGGGCTGGTCACATCGGAAGAATGTCGGACAACAGATGGACGAAGAGAATACTAGAATGGTGCCCCAGAGACGAAGCACATAGAAACAGAGGACGATCGCCGATCCGATGGATGCACGATTTAAGAAGGATTCCCCCGAACTGGATCCAGGATACCCAAGAACGAGCAAGATGGTCTAGGTTAAGAGAGGCTTATGTCCAGCAGTGGACGAGACAAGCTGCAATATGATGATGATGAACCAAGATCAAACAAGACTAGACAAGAGTGCATATACTAGATAACACTACACAAGACTAGATAAGATTGAAGAAGACAAAACCAGATAAGATTGGACGGAAGACCTGCCAAGACAAGCCTTGTCTGGTCTTATCTGTTCTTGTCTGATTTTGTCTGAGACAAGAACAGTCAAGGCCAGACAAGACCAGACTAGGCCAGACAGGACCAGACAAGACTGGGTAATGCCAGACAAGATCAGACAAGGTTATACAAGATCAGACTATGCTAGACAAGTTCAGACAAGTCCAGACAAACCGAGACAAGACCATCTTGGAGCAGGCAAGCCTCTACTTGACCAGACTAGATCAGACTACACCAGACTAAACCAGACTAGATCAGACAAGATCAGAGAATAGTAAGTAAGACCAGACAATATTAGACAAGACTAGACGACATTAAAGAAGAGCAAACAAGTGTAATTTATAACCGGATATGATATTTGTGGAATAATAATGATAATAAAACTGGAGCTATTTTATTGCCTAAAAATGGAAATGTCAAGAAAGACATAAAAACGGGCAAAAACTTAAAAAAACTGAAAATTTTTCGAAATTATCATTTCTATGTGCAATAAATAAAGTTGTTTTTATTATCTTTTTCTTTATTGCAAAATTATTCAGACTTGGCACAGATATTAATAGATTAACACAAACATAAAATAAACTGGATTTCTTGAATCAATTATAAAACATGACTAGACAAGACTAAATAGATACGACAAGACATACAAGACACACTTGACTGTCCAGTCTTAGTTGCATGTCTAGTCTTGTCTGTCTAGTCTTGTCTGTCTAGTCTTGTCTGTCTAGTCTTGTCTGTCTAGTCTTGTCTGTCTAGTCTTGTCTGTCTAGTCTTGTCTGTCTAGTCTTGTCTGTCTAGTCTTGTCTGTCTAGTCTTGTCTGTCTAGTCTTGTCTGTCTAGTCTTGTCTGTCTAGTCTTGTCTGTCTAGTCTTGTCTGTCTAGTCTTGTCTGTCTAGTCTTGTCTGTCTAGTATTGTCTGTCTAGTCTTGTGTGTCTAGTCTTGTCTGTCTAGTCTTGTCTGTCTAGTCTTGTCTGTCTAGTCTTGTCTGTCTGGTCTTGTCTGTCTGGTCTTGTCTGTCTGGTCTTGTCTGTCTAGTCTTCTCTGTCTAGTCTTGTCTGTCTAGTCTTGTCTGTCTAGTCTTGTCTGTCTAGTCTTGTCTGTCTAGTCTTGTCTGTCTGGTCTTGTCTGTCTAGTCTTGTCTGTCTAGTCTTGTCTGTCTAGTCTTGTCTGTCTAGTCTTGTCTGTCTAGTCTTGTCTGTCTAGCCTTGTCTGTCTAGTCTTGTCTGTCTAGTCTTGTCTGTCTAGTCTTGTCTGTCTAGTCTTGTCTGTCTAGTCTTGTCTGTCTAGTCTTGTCTGTCTAGTCTTGTCTGTCTAGTCTTGTCTGTCTAGTCTTGTCTGTCTAGTCTTGTCTGTCTAGTCTTGTCTGTCTAGTCTTGTCTGTCTAGTCTTGTCTGTCTAGTCTTGTCTGTCTAGTCTTGTCTGTCTAGTCTTGTCTGTCTAGTCTTGTCTGTCTAGTCTTGTCTGTCTAGTCTTGTCTGTCTAGTCTTGTCTGTCTAGTCTTGTCTGTCTAGTCTTGTCTGTCTAGTCTTGTCTGTCTAGTCTTGTCTGTCTAGTCTTGTCTGTCTAGTCTTGTCTGTCTAGTCTTGTCTGTCTAGTCTTGTCTGTCTAGTCTTGTCTGTCTAGTCTTGTCTGTCTAGTCTTGTCTGTCTAGTCTTGTCTGTCTAGTCTTGTCTGTCTAGTCTTGTCTGTCTAGTCTTGTCTGTCTAGTCTTGTCTGTCTAGTCTTGTCTGTCTAGTCTTGTCTGTCTAGTCTTGTCTGTCTAGTCTTGTCTGTCTAGTCTTGTCTGTCTAGTCTTGTCTGTCTAGTCTTGTCTGTCTAGTCTTGTCTGTCTAGTCTTGTCTGTCTAGTCTTGTCTGTCTAGTCTTGTCTGTCTAGTCTTGTCTGTCTAGTCTTGTCTGTCTAGTCTTGTCTGTCTAGTCTTGTCTGTCTAGTCTTGTCTGTCTAGTCTTGTCTGTCTAGTCTTGTCTGTCTAGTCTTGTCTGTCTAGTCTTGTCTGTCTAGTCTTGTCTGTCTAGTCTTGTCTGTCTAGTCTTGTCTGTCTAGTCTTGTCTGTCTAGTCTTGTCTGTCTAGTCTTGTCTGTCTAGTCTTGTCTGTCTAGTCTTGTCTGTCTAGTCTTGTCTGTCTAGTCTTGTCTGTCTAGTCTTGTCTGTCTAGTCTTGTCTGTCTAGTCTTGTCTGTCTAGTCTTGTCTGTCTAGTCTTGTCTGTCTAGTCTTGTCTGTCTAGTCTTGTCTGTCTAGTCTTGTCTGTCTAGTCTTGTCTGTCTAGTCTTGTCTGTCTAGTCTTGTCTGTCTAGTCTTGTCTGTCTAGTCTTGTCTGTCTAGTCTTGTCTGTCTAGTCTTGTCTGTCTAGTCTTGTCTGTCTAGTCTTGTCTGTCTAGTCTTGTCTGTCTAGTCTTGTCTGTCTAGTCTTGTCTGTCTAGTCTTGTCTGTCTAGTCTTGTCTGTCTAGTCTTGTCTGTCTAGTCTTGTCTGTCTAGTCTTGTCTGTCTAGTCTTGTCTGTCTAGTCTTGTCTGTCTAGTCTTGTCTGTCTAGTCTTGTCTGTCTAGTCTTGTCTGTCTAGTCTTGTCTGTCTAGTCTTGTCTGTCTAGTCTTGTCTGTCTAGTCTTGTCTGTCTAGTCTTGTCTGTCTAGTCTTGTCTGTCTAGTCTTGTCTGTCTAGTCTTGTCTGTCTAGTCTTGTCTGTCTAGTCTTGTCTGTCTAGTCTTGTCTGTCTAGTCTTGTCTGTCTAGTCTTGTCTGTCTAGTCTTGTCTGTCTAGTCTTGTCTGTCTAGTCTTGTCTGTCTAGTCTTGTCTGTCTAGTCTTGTCTGTCTAGTCTTGTCTGTCTAGTCTTGTCTGTCTAGTCTTGTCTGTCTAGTCTTGTCTGTCTAGTCTTGTCTGTCTAGTCTTGTCTGTCTAGTCTTGTCTGTCTAGTCTTGTCTGTCTAGTCTTGTCTGTCTAGTCTTGTCTGTCTAGTCTTGTCTGTCTAGTCTTGTCTGTCTAGTCTTGTCTGTCTAGTCTTGTCTGTCTAGTCTTGTCTGTCTAGTCTTGTCTGTCTAGTCTTGTCTGTCTAGTCTTGTCTGTCTAGTCTTGTCTGTCTAGTCTTGTCTGTCTAGTCTTGTCTGTCTAGTCTTGTCTGTCTAGTCTTGTCTGTCTAGTCTTGTCTGTCTAGTCTTGTCTGTCTAGTCTTGTCTGTCTAGTCTTGTCTGTCTAGTCTTGTCTGTCTAGTCTTGTCTGTCTAGTCTTGTCTGTCTAGTCTTGTCTGTCTAGTCTTGTCTGTCTAGTCTTGTCTGTCTAGTCTTGTCTGTCTAGTCTTGTCTGTCTAGTCTTGTCTGTCTAGTCTTGTCTGTCTAGTCTTGTCTGTCTAGTCTTGTCTGTCTAGTCTTGTCTGTCTAGTCTTGTCTGTCTAGTCTTGTCTGTCTAGTCTTGTCTGTCTAGTCTTGTCTGTCTAGTCTTGTCTGTCTAGTCTTGTCTGTCTAGTCTTGTCTGTCTAGTCTTGTCTGTCTAGTCTTGTCTGTCTAGTCTTGTCTGTCTAGTCTTGTCTGTCTAGTCTTGTCTGTCTAGTCTTGTCTGTCTAGTCTTGTCTGTCTAGTCTTGTCTGTCTAGTCTTGTCTGTCTAGTCTTGTCTGTCTAGTCTTGTCTGTCTAGTCTTGTCTGTCTAGTCTTGTCTGTCTAGTCTTGTCTGTCTAGTCTTGTCTGTCTAGTCTTGTCTGTCTAGTCTTGTCTGTCTAGTCTTGTCTGTCTAGTCTTGTCTGTCTAGTCTTGTCTGTCTAGTCTTGTCTGTCTAGTCTTGTCTGTCTAGTCTTGTCTGTCTAGTCTTGTCTGTCTAGTCTTGTCTGTCTAGTCTTGTCTGTCTAGTCTTGTCTGTCTAGTCTTGTCTGTCTAGTCTTGTCTGTCTAGTCTTGTCTGTCTAGTCTTGTCTGTCTAGTCTTGTCTGTCTAGTCTTGTCTGTCTAGTCTTGTCTGTCTAGTCTTGTCTGTCTAGTCTTGTCTGTCTAGTCTTGTCTGTCTAGTCTTGTCTGTCTAGTCTTGTCTGTCTAGTCTTGTCTGTCTAGTCTTGTCTGTCTAGTCTTGTCTGTCTAGTCTTGTCTGTCTAGTCTTGTCTGTCTAGTCTTGTCTGTCTAGTCTTGTCTGTCTAGTCTTGTCTGTCTAGTCTTGTCTGTCTAGTCTTGTCTGTCTAGTCTTGTCTGTCTAGTCTTGTCTGTCTAGTCTTGTCTGTCTAGTCTTGTCTGTCTAGTCTTGTCTGTCTAGTCTTGTCTGTCTAGTCTTGTCTGTCTAGTCTTGTCTGTCTAGTCTTGTCTGTCTAGTCTTGTCTGTCTAGTCTTGTCTGTCTAGTCTTGTCTGTCTAGTCTTGTCTGTCTAGTCTTGTCTGTCTAGTCTTGTCTGTCTAGTCTTGTCTGTCTAGTCTTGTCTGTCTAGTCTTGTCTGTCTAGTCTTGTCTGTCTAGTCTTGTCTGTCTAGTCTTGTCTGTCTAGTCTTGTCTGTCTAGTCTTGTCTGTCTAGTCTTGTCTGTCTAGTCTTGTCTGTCTAGTCTTGTCTGTCTAGTCTTGTCTGTCTAGTCTTGTCTGTCTAGTCTTGTCTGTCTAGTCTTGTCTGTCTAGTCTTGTCTGTCTAGTCTTGTCTGTCTAGTCTTGTCTGTCTAGTCTTGTCTGTCTAGTCTTGTCTGTCTAGTCTTGTCTGTCTAGTCTTGTCTGTCTAGTCTTGTCTGTCTAGTCTTGTCTGTCTAGTCTTGTCTGTCTAGTCTTGTCTGTCTAGTCTTGTCTGTCTAGTCTTGTCTGTCTAGTCTTGTCTGTCTAGTCTTGTCTGTCTAGTCTTGTCTGTCTAGTCTTGTCTGTCTAGTCTTGTCTGTCTAGTCTTGTCTGTCTAGTCTTGTCTGTCTAGTCTTGTCTGTCTAGTCTTGTCTGTCTAGTCTTGTCTGTCTAGTCTTGTCTGTCTAGTCTTGTCTGTCTAGTCTTGTCTGTCTAGTCTTGTCTGTCTAGTCTTGTCTGTCTAGTCTTGTCTGTCTAGTCTTGTCTGTCTAGTCTTGTCTGTCTAGTCTTGTCTGTCTAGTCTTGTCTGTCTAGTCTTGTCTGTCTAGTCTTGTCTGTCTAGTCTTGTCTGTCTAGTCTTGTCTGTCTAGTCTTGTCTGTCTAGTCTTGTCTGTCTAGTCTTGTCTGTCTAGTCTTGTCTGTCTAGTCTTGTCTGTCTAGTCTTGTCTGTCTAGTCTTGTCTGTCTAGTCTTGTCTGTCTAGTCTTGTCTGTCTAGTCTTGTCTGTCTAGTCTTGTCTGTCTAGTCTTGTCTGTCTAGTCTTGTCTGTCTAGTCTTGTCTGTCTAGTCTTGTCTGTCTAGTCTTGTCTGTCTAGTCTTGTCTGTCTAGTCTTGTCTGTCTAGTCTTGTCTGTCTAGTCTTGTCTGTCTAGTCTTGTCTGTCTAGTCTTGTCTGTCTAGTCTTGTCTGTCTAGTCTTGTCTGTCTAGTCTTGTCTGTCTAGTCTTGTCTGTCTAGTCTTGTCTGTCTAGTCTTGTCTGTCTAGTCTTGTCTGTCTAGTCTTGTCTGTCTAGTCTTGTCTGTCTAGTCTTGTCTGTCTAGTCTTGTCTGTCTAGTCTTGTCTGTCTAGTCTTGTCTGTCTAGTCTTGTCTGTCTAGTCTTGTCTGTCTAGTCTTGTCTGTCTAGTCTTGTCTGTCTAGTCTTGTCTGTCTAGTCTTGTCTGTCTAGTCTTGTCTGTCTAGTCTTGTCTGTCTAGTCTTGTCTGTCTAGTCTTGTCTGTCTAGTCTTGTCTGTCTAGTCTTGTCTGTCTAGTCTTGTCTGTCTAGTCTTGTCTGTCTAGTCTTGTCTGTCTAGTCTTGTCTGTCTAGTCTTGTCTGTCTAGTCTTGTCTGTCTAGTCTTGTCTGTCTAGTCTTGTCTGTCTAGTCTTGTCTGTCTAGTCTTGTCTGTCTAGTCTTGTCTGTCTAGTCTTGTCTGTCTAGTCTTGTCTGTCTAGTCTTGTCTGTCTAGTCTTGTCTGTCTAGTCTTGTCTGTCTAGTCTTGTCTGTCTAGTCTTGTCTGTCTAGTCTTGTCTGTCTAGTCTTGTCTGTCTAGTCTTGTCTGTCTAGTCTTGTCTGTCTAGTCTTGTCTGTCTAGTCTTGTCTGTCTAGTCTTGTCTGTCTAGTCTTGTCTGTCTAGTCTTGTCTGTCTAGTCTTGTCTGTCTAGTCTTGTCTGTCTAGTCTTGTCTGTCTAGTCTTGTCTGTCTAGTCTTGTCTGTCCAGTCTTGCCTGTCTAGTCTTGTCTGTCTAGTCTTGTCTGTCTAGTCTTATGTACAATCGCGTCTAAACTAAGCTATTCTTGGCGAGGTAAATTTCTTCTTTGCTAACTTGCATATGAATGCTAACTGTTTGTAACAAGTTAAAATGAAATCTTGGTTCTCCATTAAGTGTTCTTCTTCGTCTTCTTTAATTAAATTTAATAATAACTGTTAAGAAACATCTGGCCCGACTCCATCGAGGACAAAACAATTAACGCGTTACGTAACAATCGCCATTATGTAAAAAGGCACGATGAAGAAATTAATTATTCCGTCTGACGCGAATAAAACTATACAGCAAGATTAGATAAAGTCTTGTCTGTTTGAATAAAGTTCGACAGTTTTATTTAGTTTTACTATATTATTTAATTTTACTAACCTAACCACTTGCGCTGGCAAGAAAGACGCGTGTGTCAGAACGGTCCAGTGTAAATCGGTAAGAGGCGTTACGCAGTGTTCGATGCGATGTACAAGAAAACGGAAAAAGATTGGTATCTTCTGAACTAATTTACTTTCGACCCAAAACTTTTAATAGTTTTAAGCTTGTCGCACACTGGATCCGCTCCGCTCAGCTCAAATCAGATCCGATCGGGTCCGCTCCTCTAAGCTCCGTCATTTTTCCACATAATGCATCCGCTCAGCTACGTCACTTTTCCACACACTCAATCCCCTCCCACCTCTCCTCAAGGAGAGCTAAATATGTGCTGGTTGCATAAATGCCTTAGCGCATATATGAAAATGTTAGCGCCTGCGTGAACCATCCGCCAGCATCCGACGTCCGGCCTAGTATTTTTGTCAAACAGATGATACGGAGCGGAGAGGAGCGGAACGGAGCCAAGCTGAGCTGAGCGGACGCAGTATGTGCGTTTCTTTTTATATACACGGGTTTTATAGTTTTCTGGGCTGAAAGGCTGAGCTGAGCGGAGACGAGCGGACCCAGTGTGCGACAAGCCTTAAGGAGAGAAATTACACAAATGTTAATAAATAAATTTGTTTGTTAATGATCATGCAAAGTGTGGAATTGCTCGAAACAGTCTGGAAGATATAATGGTACAAGGCATTTTTTACATTCCCATGTAGTTTCATGACGTGTTTTGTGTTTGGCACACACTCTACACCTTCGCTGTGGATTTTTGTTGGCATTTGTGGGTGGAATATTTCTCGGGAAATGTCCCCATGCTTTTCTAGTTAGAAGAAAGACAAGATTCCTCCTCTTCATCTTTGGAACGGGTGACAACTTTCGCCTTTGGAAAACAATCTCCGCCGACGTGCCATGCAAGTTGTTAGCGATTTTGAGACAAAAGCATCACGAGGTGCGTGGCACGTCTTTCCAGCGCAAGTGGTGAATAGGTTGAATGCCAAAGAACGTGATAACTAGTATCGCGGCACACAGAGTACCATGCCAGTCAAAGCACAGTGGTGGTTTATGCGTGACACGTCTTTCCAGCGCAAGTGATTAATAGATTGAATTCCAAAAAACATGATAACTTCTAGTTTATTGTGGCGGTTCAAGTATCGTGGCAGACAGAGTTCGATGCCAGTCAAAGCACAGTGGTGGTTTGTGCATGACGCGTCTTTCCAGCACAAGTGGTTAATAGGTTGAATGCCAAAGAACGTAATAACTTCTAGTTTATTGTTGGCTTTAAAGTATGGTGGCAGAGTATCATGCCAGTCAAGGCACAGTGGTGTTTTGTAAGGAAAACTGCAATTATTGTTGGTTTGACCTCCTGCCGAGTGGTCTGTGTTTTCAGGCAGTGGTCGCAAACGAGACTTTGGGTCGGCCATTCAAAGTCTATGGATTTGAATAAGAAAAGATGTGGACACTGTTATGGCACATTTGAAGTTTTGAAATTAGTTTCCTTCTTCTTCTTTCTTTCATTATAGGCAGGCCTGCTTGTTCATCCATCACTATGGTCGGTGAAGGTGGGGACTTTTTTCGCTCCACCGCTTTCTCTCCCTGGGCTTCTTTTCCCTCTTGGTGAATTCGGACCAGCCTGGTGTTGACCATCCGGTCCACGTGGCTGCGCCACATCATTTCGTCCCTTCTACCCAATCGGACATTTGTCTTAGCTCCGTGCTCCTCATCCTGTCCATTAAGGTTTTATTGTTGATCTTTCGTATCACCAACATCTCCACGCTCTCCAGTATTCTTTGTATTGTTGTTGTCACAGAGCGAGTTTCTGCTGTGTATGTGGCTACTGGTCTGATTGCAGTCTGATTCTGATTTTGATTGCAGTCTGATGCGTGATTTCGTGTGAGTGTTTAGGTATTTAAAAACGACCCCGTTCTGGCATCCAGCAATTCTTGATGCTTTCATGGCTTGCAGCGTGACGCCTGTTTCTATATCCCCAAAGTCAGACTCTTCCGGTCTTTGATTTTTTTTCAGGCTGCCGTGACGTCAGTTCTTGTGATGACAGTTGCGTCTTCCACTCTTATCAGCGGTGCGTCGGTGTTCTGTGGTTTGTGTTTCCTCGTTTCTTTGTACAGCTCTGAAGTAATTGTGCCATGATACTTCTGGTATCGGGTTCTTATCTGTTAGTTCATTTATTTCTCTGCGTGAGCTCATTATCAGTCTTTAGATTTGTTTTTGCAATCCTTAGAAATCTCGCTCCATTGATGTTGTGAAGCGCTGCCAATATTCTTCCTTGGTTTTCCATACGAAGCTCTTCGTTTCATTTCTTATGTTCTTAAAGTTTTAGAACGCTACTTCTGTTTGTTTGTTCTTATATTCAAGGTATGCTGCTTTCTTCTTCTTGCATTTAGATTTCTTGGCAGAAACTCTGCGTGTTACTGGTCTTTGTCTTTGATCTGGTGGTTCTCATCCACAGGGCCTCTTTGGCCGCTTCCTCGATGTTTTGTTTTAGTGTTGTCCAGTTTTGATTCAAATCTTGATCGTTCCGCACTGGGTGTGCTCTTATTGTTTCACTGAGTCACTTCTGGTAAAGTTGTTGTGTTGACTTGTCGCATATGCTTTTTGATTTATTAGTTGGCTGAATTAGGTGTTTTGTTTTGATACTCATCTTGGCCATGAGTAAGCTATGGTCGGTATTGACGTTTGCTGAGTTCAATGCTTTCACATCAATCATCTGTGCTGGGCGAATCTTCAGATTCGTTATTATATAATCATTCGTGGAGTGCTGCCCCCTGGTGTTTGCGAACACTATTTTTTGTTGGGCTTTGTGTGGAAAGAACGTGTTATTGATGCGGAGTTCCTGTTGAGTGCACAGTTCTATTAGTAGCTCCCCATTAGAATTCAAATATTTTAATATTTAAAGTCTTCGTTAAATCGCTGTTTCACTCCTTGTATTGTGTTGTTGCCAACACGTGAGTTAAAATCTCCCAAGAGTATCACAAAATTAGTAAAAGTGTTATCACATTTCATGGTCACGTGGCAGGAATGAACACAACGAGATTGACAAACAGAATCTTTACCTATTTCCTAGGAAAGAAGATCCAGCGAGGATGGTTCACAGAACTGAACAAAGACTTGAAAGAAGTGGGGATCACATCAGATATTCAAGAACGTAAACCTCTTAAGATGGAGCTGAAATCATTGCAGAGTTTCCATGAAAAGTACAAGCTCAAAACAGGCACAATCTGGACTGAAGAACGGTAGCAGAAACATCGAGAACGAATGCGAGAAACGAGAACGTTTTAGATTCAAACTCTTAGCTGTTGGATTCTTTCTCATTCTTTCTTCGTGTAGTTGCCAATGGGTCTATATTGATTACTGACAGGTCATTTTGGGTGTCTACCAGGCAGTGTACTTTGGACTGTCGGGTTCCATTCATGATGTGTAAGATTTTCTTAGTCTATCGAGAGTCATCCATTCGTACTATATGTGCAACTGAGGTAAATCGTTCTGCCAGGAAATTTTGTGAGCTTTTACGCATACAGATACCATCTTGTACCTTGGCTCCAAATATTTTTCACAATATCTGCATTTCTACTTACTCAATGTCATTGATGTAGTTGGTTAATGATGAAGTCTCAATTGCATAGTGTGCGTCTGGAAGAATGACTGTATGGTAGTAACCGAGTTTTGCTTTGGTTGAAAGTGATTTCTTGTTGTACATATTCCAGGTTGTACAAACATTTCCAGGTTGTACTTATTCCATAGGCTTTGCGTAACTTTTCTGCACGTATTTTGTTGGCCATTCTTTCCTTACCAGTGTTCCAATTATTTCACCTAGCGCTTAACTTGTATGACGTTGCCATATTTGGTTGCAAGATGTGTCATATATGAAGTCTATGTTTTCTTGTAAGAGATTTGAAGGCTGGTCCTTATGGCGATTTCACGAAGTTCCTCGATTGCGTGTTTGTCTTCTTCAGGAGCCCGGGTGATTATTGCAAGGTCGTCAGTAAAATCGTTTTCAAGGTCGTTTGTTCCCATATATACTGCGGGTACTTCTTTCTCCTATATTTTGATTATCTTATCTAGCACCAGGTTGAAGAGGAGTAGGGACAATCCATCACCCTGTCTTACCCCAGTACTGATTTACAGAAGTACTGTTTCGGGATTTCACAGTTCGCTTTTGTGTTGGATTCAAGGGTTCCTTCAGACCGACGGAAGCAGAGGCTCGGTGGCTTGTAGTTCATCAGTTAATCCCTAAATGTTCTGCAGAAGTTTCGCGTGTTATTTCTTTCGAAATCTTTGTCGATTTCCTCTAATAGACCTGTTGACGGTTAGCTAAGCGCATGCGCGTCCGCCTTGTTTAAAAGGCGGGAATATGAAAGTTTCGGGCACATTTTGTTATTTTCACTGATTATACGTCAAAAAAGTGCCCGAAAACATGGCGTAAATTGACGCATGCGCACAAAAAAAATTCAACTATGAAAAGGTTTATTTTTTTTAAATGGTATATCCGTTTAATGCGTCTGATAGTTTTGGATGTCTCCCTCTGCATTTTTAAGAAATTCTGCGGATCCTCTTGTGCCAAGTCTTCCACGCAAGCATACGGGATTCAAGCGTCCTGTCGCATTCCAATGTCCAGCATCTGCGTTTTCGTTTTCGTGGCGGTTAACCGAGTTTCCTTGCTGATTGCTGGATTGTCTGAAGAAGTTCGTCCCATATTTCTGTAGTGATTGAACTCCTCGTAATTATATTTCTTCATGCTATTTATATTTTTCTTAATTCCTTCCTTGTATTTAGAGTAGTTTTGTCCATCGAGAGAAATTTAGGTGATTATGTCTATTTAGACAAATGTGGACTACAAAATTGTGTATTTCTTGATAAATTTTCTTTTTTTTTGAGAAATTATGTTAATGGCATAGAAATTTGTTAAAAATTGGGAGAATTCGTGGCTGGGAATGTTTTGGTTGAGTCCTAAATTTAGATCAAAAACAGAAATTTTTCATCCGGTTTTGTTTAACACGTGCGCCAGAAACGGCGAAAACAACATTAATCACAAAATATACACCAGCGCCACGAAAAAAGTTTTCTGATCTTGTTTGATCTTGTCTAGTGTTATCTAGTATTATATAGTTTTGATAGTCCACGTAAACTACTCTGGCGGAAGCGGCCGCCCGACTGGAGGATTCAGCGATCAGCGCCGAAGAAGATATGGATAAAACATGTAGAAGACGACCTCAAGAACCGACGACTGAACCTTGATGAGGCCAGGAATATTGCCATTGCTCGGAAAATGTGGAAGCGAATCGTAAATGAAGGGAAAAATCCAGCGGCACCGACAGCAACGTATTGGTTACGAGAACTATGTCTTCGAGAATCGCCAGCTACGGATTAAAGAAGAAGAAGATTTTATTGTCTTGCTGAGACTTGTCTAGTCTTGTATAGTCTTGTGTAGTCTTGTGTAGTCTTGCCTAGTCTTGTCTAGTCTTGCCTAGTCTTGTCTAGTCTTGTCTAGTCTTGTCTAGTCTTGTCTAGTCTTGTCTAGTCTTGTCTAGTCTTGTCTAGTCTTGTCTAGTCTTGTCTAGTCTTGTCTAGTCTTGTCTAGTCTTGTCTAGTCTTGTCTAGTCTTGTCTAGTCTTGTCTAGTCTTGTCTAGTCTTGTCTAGTCTTGTCTAGTCTTGTCTAGTCTTGTCTAGTCTTGTCTAGTCTTGTCTAGTCTTGTCTAGTCTTGTCTAGTCTTGTCTAGTCTTGTCTAGTCTTGTCTAGTCTTGTCTAGTCTTGTCTAGTCTTGTCTAGTCTTGTCTAGTCTTGTCTAGTCTTGTCTAGTCTTGTCTAGTCTTGTCTAGTCTTGTCTAGTCTTGTCTAGTCTTGTCTAGTCTTGTCTAGTCTTGTCTAGTCTTGTCTAGTCTTGTCTAGTCTTGTCTAGTCTTGTCTAGTCTTGTCTAGTCTTGTCTAGTCTTGTCTAGTCTTGTCTAGTCTTGTCTAGTCTTGTCTAGTCCTGTCTAGTCCTGTCTAGTCTTGTCTAGTCTTGTCTAGTCTTGTCTAGTCTTGTCTAGTCTTGTCTAGTCTTGTCTAGTCTTGTCTAGTCTTGTCTAGCCTTGTCTAGTCTTGTCTAGTCTTGTCTAGTCTTGTCTAGTCTTGTCTAGTCTTGTCTAGTCTTGTCTAGTCTTGTCTAGTCTTGTCTAGTCTTGTCTAGTCTTGTCTAGTCTTGTCTAGTCTTGTCTAGTCTTGTCTAGTCTTGTCTAGTCTTGTCTAGTTTTGTCTAGTCTTGTCTAGTCTTGTCTAGTCTTGTCTAGTCTTGTCTAGTCTTGTCTAGTCTTGTCTAGTCTTGTCTAGTCTTGTCTAGTCTTGTCTAGTCTTGTCTAGTCTTGTCTAGTCTTGTCTAGTCTTGTCTAGTCTTGTCTAGTCTTGTCTAGTCTTGTCTAGTCTTGTCTAGTCTTGTCTAGTCTTGTCTAGTCTTGTCTAGTCTTGTCTAGTCTTGTCTAGTCTTGTCTAGTCTTGTCTAGTCTTGTCTAGTCTTGTCTAGTCTTGTCTTGTCTAGTCTTGTCTAGTCTTGTCTAGTCTTGTCTAGTCTTGTCTAGTCTTGTCTAGTCTTGTCTAGTCTTGTCTAGTCTTGTCTAGTCTTGTCTAGTCTTGTCTAGTCTTGTCTAGTCTTGTCTAGTCTTGTCTAGTCTTGTCTAGTCTTGTCTAGTCTTGTCTAGTCTTGTCTAGTCTTGTCTAGGCTTGTCTAGTCTTGTCTAGTCTTGTCTAGTCTTGTCTAGTCTTGTCTAGTCTTGTCTAGTCTTGTCTAGTCTTGTCTAGTCTTGTCTAGTCTTGTCTAGTCTTGTCTAGTCTTGTCTAGTCTTGTCTAGTCTTGTCTAGTCTTGTCTAGTCTTGTCTAGTCTTGTCTAGTCTTGTCTAGTCTTGTCTAGTCTTGTCTAGTCTTGTCTAGTCTTGTCTAGTCTTGTCTAGTCTTGTCTAGTCTTGTCTAGTCTTGTCTAGTCTTGTCTAGTCTTGTCTAGTCTTGTCTAGTCTTGTCTAGTCTTGTCTAGTCTTGTCTAGTCTTGTCTAGTCTTGTCTAGTCTTGTCTAGTCTTGTCTAGTCGTGTCTAGTCGTGTCTAGTCGTGTCTAGTCGTGTCTAGTCGTGTCTAGTCTTGTCTAGTCTTGTCTAGTCTTGTCTAGTCTTGTCTAGTCTTGTCTAGTCTTGTCTAGTCTTGTCTAGTCTTGTCTAGTCTTGTCTAGTCTTGTCTAGTCTTGTCTAGTCTTGTCTAGTCTTGTCTAGTCTTGTCTAGTCTTGTCTAGTCTTGTCTAGTCTTGTCTAGTCTTGTCTAGTCTTGTCTAGTCTTGTCTAGTCTTGTCTAGTCTTGTCTAGTCTTGTCTAGTCTTGTCTAGTCTTGTCTAGTCTTGTCTAGTCTTGTCTAGTCTTGTCTAGTCTTCTCTAGTCTTCTCTAGTCTTCTCTAGTCTTCTCTAGTCTTCTCTAGTCTTCTCTAGTCTTGTCTAGTCTTGTCTAGTCTTGTCTAGTCTTGTCTAGTCTTGTCTAGTCTTGTCTAGTCTTGTCTAGTCTTGTCTAGTCTTGTCTAGTCTTGTCTAGTCTTGTCTAGTCTTGTCTAGTCTTGTCTAGTCTTGTCTAGTCTTGTCTAGTCTTGTCTAGTCTTGTCTAGTCTTGTCTAGTCTTGTCTAGTCTTGTCTAGTCTTGTCTAGTCTTGTCTAGTCTTGTCTAGTCTTGTCTAGTCTTGTCTAGTCTTGTCTAGTCTTGTCTAGTCTTGTCTAGTCTTGTCTAGTCTTGTCTAGTCTTGTCTAGTCTTGTCTAGTCTTGTCTAGTCTTGTCTAGTCTTGTCTAGTCTTGTCTAGTCTTGTCTAGTCTTGTCTAGTCTTGTCTAGTCTTGTCTAGTCTTGTCTAGTCTTGTCTAGTCTTGTCTAGTCTTGTCTAGTCTTGCCTAGTCTTGCCTAGTCTTGTCTAGTCTTGTCTAGTCTTGTCTAGTCTTGTCTAGTCTTGTCTAGTCTTGTCTAGTCTTGCCTAGTCTTGCCTAGTCTTGTCTAGTCTTGTCTAGTCTTGTCTAGTCTTGTCTAGTCTTGTCTAGTCTTGTCTAGTCTTGTCTAGTCTTGTCTAGTCTTGTCTAGTCTTGTCTAGTCTTGTCTAGTCTTGTCTAGTCTTGTCTAGTCTTGTCTAGTCTTGTCTAGTCTTGTCTAGTCTTGTCTAGTCTTGTCTAGTCTTGTCTAGTCTTGTCTAGTCTTGTCTAGTCTTGTCTAGTCTTGTCTAGTCTTGTCTAGTCTTGTCTAGTCTTGTCTAGTCTTGTCTAGTCTTGTCTAGTCTTGTCTAGTCTTGTCTAGTCTTGTCTAGTCTTGTCTAGTCTTGTCTAGTCTTGTCTAGTCTTGTCTAGTCTTGTCTAGTCTTGTCTAGTCTTGTCTAGTCTTGTCTAGTCTTGTCTAGTCTTGTCTAGTCTTGTCTAGTCTTGTCTAGTCTTGTCTAGTCTTGTCTAGTCTTGTCTAGTCTTGTCTAGTCTTGTCTAGTCTTGTCTAGTCTTGTCTAGTCTTGTCTAGTCTTGTCTAGTCTTGTCTAGTCTTGTCTAGTCTTGTCTAGTCTTGTCTAGTCTTGTCTAGTCTTGTCTAGTCTTGTCTAGTCTTGTCTAGTCTTGTCTAGTCTTGTCTAGTCTTGTCTAGTCTTGTCTAGTCTTGTCTAGTCTTGTCTAGTCTTGTCTAGTCTTGTCTAGTCTTGTCTAGTCTTGTCTAGTCTTGTCTAGTCTTGTCTAATCTTGTTTTATTTAAAATAAACTCGATTTATACTCGATAATAAAATGTTTTCACCTGTAAAAGAAAAGCCCCAATTTTCTGTGCAATTTTCCTTGGCAAAACAATTTTTCCTCCGATCGCAGGAATCAAATTAAAAAAGTAATACCGGGATAAGCCGCAGTATCAATCAACTGTCTCATTTCCCCCCAACCAGGACTCAAACAAAACGAGAGAGAGAACATAAAAGAAAAAAACTTCGATATTGAATGGTAATAGATAAAACAAATCAAACAAAATCCCATTACGCCGATTGAAACTCTAGATTATCGACAAGAAAAAAAAACAATTCATCGATTCCCCAAGTTTGCACAAACGATATTTCACCATTTCAATTCAAACTTAATTATAACAATCTTACATATAAATCCAGATTACATATAAATAGCCCAATCTTATCTAGATAGACACTTCCATCTCAATTCATTGTATCTAGATAGATACGGAAGACATTCAGTTTAGTCTTGTCTGTCTAGTCTTGTCTGTCTAGTCTTGTCTGTCTAGTCTTGTCTGTCTAGTCTTGTCTGTCTAGTCTTGTCTGTCTAGTCTTGTCTGTCTAGTCTTGTCTGTCTAGTCTTGTCTGTCTAGTCTTGTCTGTCTAGTCTTGTCTGTCTAGTCTTGTCTGTCTAGTCTTGTCTGTCTAGTCTTGTCTGTCTAGTCTTGTCTGTCTAGTCTTGTCTGTCTAGTCTTGTCTGTCTAGTCTTGTCTGTCTAGTCTTGTCTGTCTAGTCTTGTCTGTCTAGTCTTGTCTGTCTAGTCTTGTCTGTCTAGTCTTGTCTGTCTAGTCTTGTCTGTCTAGTCTTGTCTGTCTAGTCTTGTCTGTCTAGTCTTGTCTGTCTAGTCTTGTCTGTCTAGTCTTGTCTGTCTAGTCTTGTCTGTCTAGTCTTGTCTGTCTAGTCTTGTCTGTCTAGTCTTGTCTGTCTAGTCTTGTCTGTCTAGTCTTGTCTGTCTAGTATTGTCTATCTAGTCTTGTCTGTCTAGTCTTGTCTGTCTAGTCTTGTCTGTCTAGTCTTGTCTGTCTAGTCTTGTCTGTCTAGTCTTGTCTGTCTAGTCTTGTCTGTCTAGTCTTGTCTGTCTAGTCTTGTCTGTCTAGTCTTGTCTGTCTAGTCTTGTCTGTCTAGTCTTGTCTGTCTAGTCTTGTCTGTCTAGTCTTGTCTGTCTAGTCTTGTCTGTCTAGTCTTGTCTGTCTAGTCTTGTCTGTCTAGTCTTGTCTGTCTAGTCTTGTCTGTCTAGTCTTGTCTGTCTAGTCTTGTCTGTCTAGTCTTGTCTGTCTAGTCTTGTCTGTCTAGTCTTGTCTGTCTAGTCTTGTCTGTCTAGTCTTGTCTGTCTAGTCTTGTCTGTCTAGTCTTGTCTGTCTAGTCTTGTCTGTCTAGTCTTGTCTGTCTAGTCTTGTCTGTCTAGTCTTGTCTGTCTAGTCTTGTCTGTCTAGTCTTGTCTGTCTAGTCTTGTCTGTCTAGTCTTGTCTGTCTAGTCTTGTCTGTCTAGTCTTGTCTGTCTAGTCTTGTCTGTCTAGTCTTGTCTGTCTAGTCTTGTCTGTCTAGTCTTGTCTGTCTAGTCTTGTCTGTCTAGTCTTGTCTGTCTAGTCTTGTCTGTCTAGTCTTGTCTGTCTAGTCTTGTCTGTCTAGTCTTGTCTGTCTAGTCTTGTCTGTCTAGTCTTGTCTGTCTAGTCTTGTCTGTCTAGTCTTGTCTGTCTAGTCTTGTCTGTCTAGTCTTGTCTGTCTAGTCTTGTCTGTCTAGTCTTGTCTGTCTAGTCTTGTCTGTCTAGTCTTGTCTGTCTAGTCTTGTCTGTCTAGTCTTGTCTGTCTAGTCTTGTCTGTCTAGTCTTGTCTGTCTAGTCTTGTCTGTCTAGTCTTGTCTGTCTAGTCTTGTCTGTCTAGTCTTGTCTGTCTAGTCTTGTCTGTCTAGTCTTGTCTGTCTAGTCTTGTCTGTCTAGTCTTGTCTGTCTAGTCTTGTCTGTCTAGTCTTGTCTGTCTAGTCTTGTCTGTCTAGTCTTGTCTGTCTAGTCTTGTCTGTCTAGTCTTGTCTGTCTAGTCTTGTCTGTCTAGTCTTGTCTGTCTAGTCTTGTCTGTCTAGTCTTGTCTGTCTAGTCTTGTCTGTCTAGTCTTGTCTGTCTAGTCTTGTCTGTCTAGTCTTGTCTGTCTAGTCTTGTCTGTCTAGTCTTGTCTGTCTAGTCTTGTCTGTCTAGTCTTGTCTGTCTAGTCTTGTCTGTCTAGTCTTGTCTGTCTAGTCTTGTCTGTCTAGTCTTGTCAGTCTAGTCTTGTCTGTCTAGTCTTGTCTGTCTAGTCTTGTCTGTCTAGTCTTGTCTGTCTAGTCTTGTCAGTCTAGTCTTGTCTGTCTAGTCTTGTCTGTCTAGTCTTATCTGTCTAGTCTTGTCTGTCTAATCTTGTCTGTCTAGTCTTGTCTGTCTACAGATGAGCTATCTATTTTCTATATCGCCGTTTGTTGTTAAACAATGAAGCTTTAATTAAAAAAGCTCTTTAGAGAGATTGCAGCCTCAAATGCACGATAAACAACTTAAATAATGAACAACAAGCAGGAGAAGAAAAATGTCGAGTTCTTTGTGCCAATTTGTGTCAAGATGCAAATTTGATTGGCGTTTCCTGTCCCCGTTGCGGCGCAATTTATTCGCGAACTAATTGGCTTTCATAATCCATCAGGTCTCCTCTAATCGAAACAAACGTTTAGACAAAGCAATCTGTATAAGAAAACTAAGAGGAATCTTCATCTAATATCCAAACGGATTCTTGAAATAACTTTCTCATGGATTCAGTTGTCCGCGTACTGATTGATGGCATTGATAGAACACAGCTGTTTTATAATGAACATATTTTCCAGAAAGAAACGAAATTAATTATCTTTGTACTTATCACTCGCTCCCCGCAGCAGTTCCATTAAAACATCCGCAGGGAAAACATTTACATAATCACACGAAACAGAATGGAACGGGTTCTAACTGTTATTGGATAATTGCCGCCTTGCTCTTGTCTAACTAGCTCCATCAATCATAAATCTTATTCATACTTAAAACTATTAATTTAAACTAATCGACGCTAATTTAACTTATCTTGAATTAACTACTTGGCTTAGTATTCTACTACCCATTCAACTGTTCAGTTTTAGTACTGAAGCAGTTCAATCGATTGAACCCTCCAGTTTTAATTCTAATCTAGTTCATTGGATTTACCAATTAAACCATATTTGTAATTCTGAACTAGACCATTGTATTTATAAATCAAACATACTTAAACCGAACCGTTGCTAAATCCAATGAACTAGTTCAATACTAAAACTGAACGGTTTAATTTGTTAATTGAATGAACTAGTTCGAAATTAAAGCTAGATTTTTCAATTAGTTCATTCAATTAATAAATCAAACCGTCCAGTTTTTGTATTGAACTAGTTCACTGGATTTACCAATTGAACTGTTCAGTTTTAGTTCTGAACTAGCTCATTGGGTTTACATATTGAAACATCCAGTTTTAGTCCTGAACTGGTTCATTGGGTTTACAAATTAAATCGTCCAGTTTTACGTCTTGTCGATTAAGCTGTTCAGTTTTAGTTCTGAACTAGTTCATGGGATTTACAAATTGAAATATTCAGATTTAATCCTGAACTAGTTCATTGGGTTTATAAATCAAATCGTCCAATTTTACGATTTGTCGATGAAGCTGTTCAGTTTTAGTTCTGAACTAGTTCATAGGATTTACAAATTCAAATATCCAGTGTTAGTTCTGAACTAGTTCATTGAGTTTACAAATTAAATCGTCCAGTTTTACGTCTTGTCAATTAAGTTGTTCAGTGTTAGTTCTGAAGCAGTTCATGGGATTTACAAATTGAAATATCCAGTTTTAGTCCTGAACTTGTTCATTGGGTTTACAAATTAAATCGTCCAGTTTTAAGTCTTGACGATTAAACTGTTCAGTTTTAGTTCTGAACCAGTTCATAGGATTTACAAATTGAAATATGCAGTGTTAGTTCTGAACTAGTTCATTGGGTTTACAAATGTAATCGTGCAATTTTAGATCTTGTCGATTAAGCTGTTCAGTTTTAGTTCTGAACCAGTTCATAAGATTTACAAATTGATATATCCTGAACTAGTTCATTGGCACTAACAATTAAACTATCTAGTTTTAGTTCTCAAATATTGCATTTTCAAATCACACTATCCAGTTTTAGTTCTAAATTGGTTCATTGAGTTTACGAATTAAACTGTGCAGCTTTGAACTAGTCAGCTGGATTTACCGACCAAACTGTTCAGTTATACTTCTGAACTAGTTAATTGAACTAGTTCCGAACGTCATTGGGGGAACTAGTTCATTCTGAACTAGGTTCATGAATACTAGTTCATTTCAGCATTTATTAAAAGAACTGGCTGATGTTCTTCGGTGTGATGTTTTACTGAGCTTCTAGCAGATAATTTCAAAAACGAAAATACTTTCCGAACGATATAAATCAAGGTTTACAAAAATCTGATTTAGTTTAAGTTTGTTTAAACACAACAATCGCGCTCAGTTTAATAAAACTTAATATGCCGTCTAGACTTATTACATCCAGTTTTAAATAAAAAACTGATATTCATGCCACACAATTAGTTATTTAGCATACAAAGTAATCATTTTCCAGAGTTCCACACTATAATTAATTTTCGGTTATTAAGCTCCCCCCAGGTTTTATTATTTTATTATCATAATAACGCTATCCGAGCCATCTAAACTTGAAACTTAAGTGTAGGTTGCATTCAAGCTAATAATGAATAATAATATGTGCTTCGAACGTACCAAACTACATCACTTATTTTGCTTCGGACTCGATTATTAAACAATCGACCAACGTAATTATCGACATTGGGAATAAAATTGTCAGTTTTGTATGTCTAGTCTTGTCTGTCTAGTCTTGTCTGTCTAGTCTTGCCTGTCTAGTCTTGTCTGTCTAGTCTTGTCTGTCTAGTCTTGTCTGTCTAGTCTTGTCTGTCTAGTCTTGTCTGTCTAGTCTTGTCTGTCTAGTCTTGTCTGTCTAGTCTAGTCTGTCTAGTCTTGTCTGTCTAGTCTTATCTGTCTAGTCTTGTCTATCTAGTCTTGTCTGTCTAGTCTTGTCTGTCTAGTCTTGTCTGTCTAGTCTTGTCTGTCTAGTCTTGCCTGTCTAGTCTTGTCTGTCTAGTCTTGCCTGTCTAGTCTTGTCTGTCTAGTCTTGTCTGTCTAGTCTTGTCTGTCTAGTTTGTCTGTCTAGTCTTGTCTGTCTAGTCTTGTCTGTCTAGTCTTGCCTGTCTAGTCTTGTCTGTCTAGTCTTGTCTGTCTAGTCTTGTCTGTCTAGTCTTGTCTGTCTAGTCTTGTCTGTCTAGTCTTGTCTGTCTAGGCTTATCTGTCTAGTCTTGTCTGTCTAGTCTCGTCCGTCTAGTCTTGTCTGTCTAGTCTTGTCTGTCTAGTCTTGTCTGTCTAGTATTGTCTGTCTAGTCTTGTCTGTCTAGTCTTGTCTGTCTAGTCTTATCTGTCTAGTCTTGTCTGTCTAGTCTTGTCTGTCTAGTCTTGTCTGTCTAGTCTTGTCTGTCTAGTCTTGTCTGTCTTGTCTTGTCTGTCTAGTCTTGTCTATCTAGTCTTGTTCGTCTAGTCTATTCACTCTTAATTATTTAGTCTAATTTGTTGATAATTTAAAATGAATTAAAGAAAAATGAAGAAACATTTTGTCTTCACTTTTGTCGATGTTTATTTCAATTATGCAAATTTCCGCCGTTCCCCTTGTATTTTCATTTCCTTTTCGCAGCTCCCAGTTTTTGCACATTTGAATAAAATGCTAATTTTATAATAATATTTCGACTGAAAACACATTTCCAGGCAAAAAAGCAAACGAAAAGAAATTATTATGGAAACGCATTAAGATTTCAACGAACGATTTGCATGAAACTAAACTGGATTGCCTCGAATTGCCATCGTTTTTACACCGTTCGGAAAGTAATGAAGAAGAAGTTGAACGAGATCAAAAACGAGACTCTCGTGTCTCGCCGTATGTGGTCTCGCTCTCGCCTAAATCATTCTCAAAAGTGTCTTGTCTCGATCTCGTCTCATCGTTCTCGCTAGAACTCCAGATTTATGAGCGATACTGTAACTTGCCTTAGCCAAGAACTAGTCGAGTGGTGTAGTGGTGACGCTCGTGGCCTCATGTTAGAACAAGTATAGAGGTCCCGAGTTCTATCCCCAGTGCCGGCCGCATTTGTACCAGAAGACAAATGTGAAAAATTAATTAGCGCAATTTATAATAACAACTAGGTTTCTGGGCCTATAAGTGAATGTGGGCAAAATACAATAGGCCACTAGTGGGCCACAGTGTTTGAAGGCTTTAATACCCGGCATCCACATTGGATCAGACTTTACAAAAAATGCCAAGAACAGTGAGAGTCAGAGATTGAAGAAGAACTGTGAACGAGATCAGAAACGAGACTTTCGTGTCTCTCCGTATGTGGTCTCGCTCTCGCCTGAATCATTCTAAAATAGAGATGAGCATGGGACGAGTTTTTCGTTCCAGATCCCATCCCGTGGGATGGATCCCTTGTCACTGTCCCATCCCATCACATTTTCGTCCCACTGTCCCATCCCGCAAACCTAAAATTTTCGTCCCATCCCATCCCGGTCGCACGGCCTGTCCCATTCATCCCATTTTTCCCATACAGCAGCTTTCTTTTCGGTTCAGACTTTCTTAACGATAATCCGTTCGAATTTAATTTTTCCATAATTTTTCAGGATCCGAGGTCAGTGCAATATCGAATAAGAACAAACGCGGAGTTAGAACAATTGCACCAGGGAGATATTGTGAGAGGAGCAAAGTCAGAAAGATTGAGATGGGAAGGATACATATGCAGAGCACCGAATGACAGAATGTTGGCAGGAGGCACCGACGAGCAGAAGACCACCGGGAAGACCTAGAATGAGATGGATAGACAATGTTCTATCGGATATGCGGAAGATGGGCATCGAAAATGAACAGGAGGCAATGCTAGATAGAAGTCGTTGGAGGCAAATTGTGCTTGCAGCCAAGATCCACATAGGGTTGTAGTGCTACTTTAAGAAGAAGTAATTTTTCAGAATTTGCGTATTGGCACGATAAGCAATTAATTAAGCAACAACTAGATTTATTAGATTATCACAACTCGTCCCACTCTGTCCCATACAAAATTGTCGTGCCATCTCATCCCATCCCACGCGACGTTCATACCACTCATCCCATCCCATGGGACGATGGGATGGGATGGGACGATAGGATCCCATGCTCATCTCTATTCTCAAAACTGTCTCGTCTCGGTAGAATCATCGTTCTCGCTAGAACTCCAGATTTATGAGCGATACTGTAACTTGACCGAGATAAGAGCGAGCAGTTCAAAGTTATGCAAGAAAACATTACGGCTGCCCGTGTCACAGATTGAGGAAGTATGAACGAGATCAAAAACGAAACTCTCGTGTCTCGCCGTATGTGGTCTCGCCCTCGTCTAAATCATTCTCGTCTCGATCGTTTCTCGCGTTTACGAGACGATACGAGAAAAATATCGTTCTCTTGTGAAGCCCAAGAATAGATAGACGAAACAGAGGAAGAGAAGAGTAAGCTGGACTGATTTGTTACTTCTCGATTATTATTTGCAAATTAGTGCGTTCAGTGGGGGCCTGCAAGGGCACGTCGAGGCTGCGCGGCTATATTTAGTCCAACACATAAATCAACCGGCTTATAGTCTAACTTTATTTTTAATACACTTGTCCGACAACTTTTCATTTTTACGCTCAAATTATCCCAGACGTTACAAATGAGAAAATAAATTTCGTTTAATTTCAAGCTTCCTTCCCCACATTATTTATAATTAACAATTATAATAACACAAATTAAAACAAAGGCAATTAATCAACACTAGAAACACAAGGGTAGACGGATTTGATCTAATATACAAGAGCAGATTAAACTTGACCTGGTTTAGACAAGTTTAATCCAGTCTTTGGACTAGATTAAATAAAGTTAAATGAGTTACCAATTAAAATAGTCTTCAGTCTAAAGGTAGACTTCCGAGGAAAGCGGCTTTGGCGTCACTAACGCAGCGATACTGACGTGGCGATATAGCGATAGTATTATGTACAAGCACACGAATAATCATAAACGGATAAACTTCAACAATGACATTTGCACATAACCTAAGCGAAAATAGTGTCAGAATGATCAGCTGTAAGTGTAAATTGGCGATTCAGGGGCAAGCAATGGTTTTTTTGACCTGGAGTGCGAAGCCCTTGATGGATTTGAGAAATTCAAACGCCATACTGTTGGCCTTTTCACCGGGCATGCACTTGTCGGAAGCTTGAAATGCAAATTTTCTTTTTCGCGTTTCCGTTTGAAGAGGTCAAAAAAAGTGACTTTGCGAATTGGGGCCTTGGCGGAACGTCCAGAGGTGTAATGCGCCGAGAGAGGTGTCGCTCGAAAGTAGACACGTCGGGCTATAAACCCTGAAAAGAGCGTTACAATTCTAAAACATTTCAGTGAATATTGAAGGTTTCAATTTGCTCAATTTTGAAAAATTTTCGAATTTTGGACGGGCGTCGAGACCCACAAATGCGATTGAGCGGTGCGTCGTTCCTATCGCCTTGTAGATTCTTTCGTTCTCTATTTATAAACCGCCACCGCGACGCCCTGCTATTTAATTTAGCGAATCCCGGAGGATTCTCGCGTACGTCTGCAAAACATGGTTTTTCGGGCGTCCCGGCGCCATCCAGCGCGCAATCGCAAGTAAACTCCACAACAAACTAAAAGGTACTATGCCGAATCGATTGGTGCCGGTCCGGTCCCGATCCGACTATTGGGTATCCCAGGAGAGGGATCCCCGCAAATTAGGTGAAAAAAACACCGAGTTTTTCCGATTTTTGTGTTAAAATTGACCCAGAGCGGGAACAGGATGCCGAAGGTACCAGATTCTTCCACCGCCTGTTGCGGGTAAACATCTCGCATCGAACGAACCGGTTTGAAGACATGGCGCTTCATCAAGAGAACGGCGTCCACAACAGTGATGAAAAAACGTTTTTTTTCCGCTTACATTTTCCGCCGCACCGGGTGAACCGACGGTCGCGTACTTTTCCGCATGACGTCAAAAAACGTGAAATCGACGCGGCAAGAGGACGCAGTAAAAAAATCGAGGCGCGGTCCAAAATTGCTCCTCAAAGGTGCTAGAAATGATCTCCTGTTTTTGGATCCTGGAGGGCGCCGTTTGGGACTTGCGTGCGGCAGACGGACACGGGTCGAAGGCCCGTTCAGTTTTACAAAAGAAAAGTTTCCGTTTCGACGCGCAAACCGAGCACGCAACGGAGTTTTTGAAGAAAAAGTGAAAAATTTAAAATGCACCTACAGCCGCCCCCCTGCGTGGGCGGAACTTTGTAAGGCTCGTCCAAAAAAACCTTTTTTTTGTTCAATTCACCGGAAAAAAATCAAAACGTAAACAGCATTTTTACACAATTTTTCTTAATTTTCAAAAAATCTTTTCAAAAAGATTTTTTTACCCCTTAGTTCAGGGGAGGGAAGGCACCTTACTCGATTAGTATATTTCAACTATAAAGGTAGACTTTCGAACAAAGCGGCTCTGGCGTCGATAACGCAGCGATACTGACGCGGCGACATAGCGATAGTACTACGCACTTTGGAAATGTATGAGGCGCCATTCGAGCGCAGCGACATTGACTCGCTCAGCGTCAGTGCGTCAGTGTCGCTGCGCTCGAATGGGGCCTGATGCATTTTGATAGCGCGTAATACTATCGCTATGTCACCGCGTCAGTATCGCTGCGTTAGTGACGCCAGAGCCGCTTTGCTCGGAAGTCTACCTTTAGGCGCCATTCGAGCGCAGCGACACTGTTGCGCTCAGCGTCAGTGCGTCAGTGTCGCTGCCCTCGAATTGCGCCTCTTACCTTTCCATAGTGCATAATACTGCTAAGTCGCCGCGTCAGTATCGCTACGTTAGTGACGCCAGAGCCGCTTTGCTCGAAACTCTACGCTCTACGAACTGAGCAATTTCGGATTCTTAATTGAACTAGTTTAGAATAAGTGGAGTTACATCAGTCAAGATTATATATTATATGTAAAACTAGTTCAACAAGTATGGATTAAGTAAAGTTAGATGAGTTACCAGTTGAACTAGTCTAGATTAGGTGGATTTAAATGAGCTACCAGTTGAACTAGTCTAGCTTAAGTTGAGTTAAATGAACTACCTGTTGAACTAGTTTAGATTAAGTTGAGTTAAATTAGTTACCAGTAGGACTAGTCTAGATTAAGTTTAGTTAAATGAACTACGAGTTGAACTACTCTAGATTAAGTGGAGTTAAATGAACTACGAGTTCAACTACTGTAGATTAAGTGGAGTTAAATGAACTACGAGTTTAACTACTCTAGATTAAGTTTAGTTAAATGAACTACGAGTTGAACTAGTCTAGATAAGTTGAGTTAAAGTACCAGTTGAAGTTGAACTACCAGTTGAACTAGTCCAGATTAAGTGTGGTTAAATGAATTGCGAGTTGAACTAGTCTAGATTAAGTGGAGTTAAATAAGCTACCAGTTGAACTAGTCTAGATTAAGTTAAGTTAAATGAGTTACCAGTACGACTTGTCTAGATTAAGTGTAGTTCAATGAACTACCAGTTGAACTAGTCTAGCTTAAGTTCAGTTAAATGAACTACCAGTTGAACTAGTCTAGCTTAAGTTGAGTTAAATGAACTACCAGTTGAACTAGTCTAGCTTAAGTTGAGTTAAATGAACTACCAGTTGAACTAGTCTAGCTTAAGTTGAGTTAAATGAACTATCTGTTTAACTAGTTTAGATTAAATTGAGCTAAATGAGTTACCAGTAGGACTACTCTAGATTAAGTTTAGTTAAATGAACTACGAGTTGAACTAGAAGGGATTAAGTGGTGTTGAATGAGCTACCAGTTGAACCAGTCTAGATTAAGTGTAGTTCAATGAACTACCAGTTGAACTAGTCTAGCTTAAGTTGAGTTAAATGAACTACCAGTTGAACTAGTCTAGCTTAAGTTGAGTTAAATGAACTACCAGTTGAACTAGTCTAGCTTAAGTTGAGTTAAATGAACTATCTGTTTAACTAGTTTAGATTAAATTGAGCTAAATGAGTTACCAGTAGGACTACTCTAAATTAAGTTTAGTTAAATGAACTACGAGTTGAACTAGAAGAGATTAAGTGGAGTTGAATGAGCTACCAGTTGAACCAGTCTAGATTAAGTGTAGTTCAATGAACTACCAGGTGAACTAGTCTAGCTTAAGTTAAGTTAAATGAACTACCAGTTGAACTAGTCTAGCTTAAGTTGAGTTAAATGAACTATCTGTTGAACTAGTCTAGATTAAGTTAAGTTAAATGAGTTACCAGTACGACTTGTCTAGATTAAGTGTAGTTAAATGAACTACGAGTTGAACTAGTCTAGATTAAGTGGAGTTAAATGAGTTACTAGTAGAACTAATCTAGATTAAGTTGAGTTAAATGAGTTACCAGTTGGACTAGTCTAGATTAAGTGGAGTTAAATGAGTCAAGATAATATATGTGAAAGCAGTTGAACTAGTGTAGATTAATTGTGGTTAAATGAGTTTTGGAGTGCGTAAAGTTTTTAATAAACGCAGATTGACGAACATCTGTGTTGGTGAGGAATTACGAAAAATCAGGACAGCGACATTCCCAACATATGTTCGAGCGTGATTTGTTGCGTTCGTCTGAAATTTTTCAAAATGTGCCTACCTTGCTGGTACTCAAGCGGTTTGGGCCGGCGCAACAAAGGACATACCTGCAACATAAGGGAAGCGAATTAATAAATCGGAATTAATTAGAGAAACGTGAGTTAGAAACTAACAATGGAATCATTTATAAACGGTTTCAGCATTAAAATTACGAATCCAAAATTTTCTTTCTCATCCTCTCGACCAATTTGAATTTCTATTAATAACATTCACATATTACGCGGGTGGTAAAAGCTGTGTTTTCTTTATTAAAAAAAAAATTAAATTAATGATGTAATCATCAAAATCTTGTTTTAATCAAAACACTAAATACTCAATCTCTAGTTGAAGGTAGACTTCCGAGCAAAGCGGCGCCACTAACGCAGCGATACTGACGCGACATAGCGATAGTATTATGCACTATGGCAGTGGTGGCGAACCTATGGCACGCGTGCCACAGCTGACACGTAGGAAAAATTTATTGGCACGCAAACTATTACTCACGCATGCCTTCTAAAATTGTTAAACTATCATTTCTAAAATATTTTTTTAAGTTTCACAATCTACTTTTGTGAAACATCAATGGAGTAAAATATAACACGTGTTCAAAATCCGTAGATTGGTTTGCCCGTAATTGCAAAAGGCGCACAAAAATTTAACAAACTTCAATAATTCACAAAAGCCGTATTTACAAAGCTACAATGTTGAAATTTGGCAATTTGTGATATCTTGTAAGTATATCAATTAATACCAAGTTTCATCAAAAACCGTCGATTGGTTTGTCCGTAATTGCAAAAGACGCACAAAAAATTTACAAATTTCAAAAATTCACGAAATCCGTATTTACAAAGCTACAATTTTGAAAGTTGGGATTTCGTGAGATCTCTTAAGAATATCAAAGGATACCACGTATTATCAAAATCCGTCGATTGGTTTGCCCGTAATTTCAAAAGGCGCACAAAACACGCCATATATTCACGCTAATACGGTAACTGATTTTCACTATCACATTGTAAAAGTAGACCTAGCACATCAGCATTTCAAAACGTGAAAATTTAAAAAAAAATAATGGTGGAAATGCTTGAGGCCCCATTCGAGCGCAGCGACACTAATGCGCTCAGCGTCAGTGTTGTTGCGCTCGAATTGCGCCTCATACGTTTCCACAGTGCATAATACTATCGTTATGTCGGCGCGTTAGTATCGCTGCGTTAGTGACGCCAGAGTCGCTTTGTTCGGAAGTATTCCTAAAGTCTCTACATTGCCAAAATCTTGTTTAACCCCTTACTTAATGATTTTTATATATTCATGAAACACATATGTGGTAGGAAACATTAAATAAATGGGCACGTGCTTCAGGATTTTTCGTTTTATTGAAGTTTTAGAAAATTTTGCATACATTTTTAAGGTTCCGAACCGAAAACGGAACCCTTATAGGATCACTTTCTTGTCCGTCTATCTGTCTGTCTGTCTGTCCGTATGTCTGTCTGTCAAGACCATTTTTCTCAAGAACGCGTAGAGGTAACAAGTTGAAATTTGTATCAAATACTCGGCTCTGCGGTCTCTTTCTGATGTGAAAAAATCAAACGTGTAAATCAACGCGATCAAAAGATATGACCGTTTATGTTATGCATATTTTGCGATTTCACAAAGGAATCAAAACCTAAAGGGTACTTCCCGTTGACCTAGAATCATGAAATTTGGCAAGAAGCGGTGTCTTACAGCACATGTAAAGGGAAAATTCTGAAAACCGTAAATATGTAGTTTAATTACAAGAAAAATGCGAATTTACTATTAGAATCTTATGAAAATACACTAATGTTGCCGGAGTGGTATTGTCAGGCTCCAGAAGCATATGGGTTGCATACAGTTAGGTCCTCCTCGGTTAGGTCCGAAGGTTAAAAAGTATGTGTGGGCACCAAGCTGTTTATTCTGAATTTTCTTTGTTTATATTCGTTATGCATTTCATAACGTGCGCTCTATATACATAATATATACAGGGTATATACTATGTCTGAATTTTGCTTGTTTATAACCGACATGCGACATACTCAAGTCCTGTAACATCCTGTATATATTATATTTCGTCTAATTTTTCTTTATAATCTACATATACTTAAATCACGTACGCCCTATATTTTTTGGTAGTCAATTACCCAAAAGCTGTCAATTGGACAACTGAATGTTAAGAGTGCCGAAATAGATCTAGAAATAGTTAATATATTAGTTTATATTAGATCTAGAAATAGTTAGATCTTAATATAAGTTAGTGAATAAATGTAATACTAAAATAAAGTTTTCTTTTTATAAGTTTAAAAATATTCGCATTATTTAAAAATAAATACCCTGTATACCTATGTACAGGGTATATAGGTATTCAGGCAAAATTGAGCAGTAAAAACAAATAGTGAAGTTCCAGAACCCCTAAACACTCATAGTGAATGGGGGATGTATGGTAATAAAATATAGGGTGGAATTTCATCGTACGACAGCGACATCTTGAGGTTATGCTTGCAGCGGTACTAAGATGGTCGTGATTTCAGGAGGGCCACTTGTCAAGTTAACTGAATGTGCTTGCTACGTCCGCCACAAAAAAAAAGATACCTTACTTACAAGTTTGTACAGAACCCTCGGTGCGCGAGTCACAACTCGCACGGTTTTTTACATTGAGCAGAAAATGAACATGAAATATGAAGAAAAATTATGTATAGACCTTTTGCGGTTAGTTAAGCGCATGCGCATCCGCCTTGTTAAAAAGGCGGTAATATGAAAGTTTCGGGCACATTTTGTTAGTTTCACTGCTTATACGTAAAAAAGTGCTAAAAACTTAAAAATATATAAATTTAATAAACCCGGAACACATCCTGAATATATAAATATATTCATCCTTTCCGGAGCTCTATAATATTATTATAATTATAAGAGTTTTTTTAGGACTACCAAGGTTTTTTTTGGTAATCCTAAAAAGTCTCAATAATGTTACAGAGCTCCGGAAAGGATAAATATATTTATATATACAGACTGTGTTCCGACTTTGCTAAGTTTATATGAGTATCTATTTAAGTTAAATTAATTAAAATATTTAAGTCAATATGGTTTGGTTCATTAATGAACCAAGATGCGTTAAAGGGTTAAATCAAAATACTAAACATGCAATCTCTACTTTACTCTCTGATATAAATAAGACTTAGTCTACAGACTCTGTGATTAATCAAATAAAACTTATGTGATTAGTCTTAAAGGATCAAGCAGAATCGAAGAAAATTAGACAACATTCTTGTTGTTTATTGCAACACGGGAAGATTGTTAATTTTCTCTTCTGTCAATATTTGTATCGTCCGCTTTGCAACGTCGACCGGAGATGAGGGGTGTATTCCCATCCGAAAGGGACCAATTCCCAACACATGTATTGAGTTATATAAAGAAGGGCGGGGGAGAATACAAGAGGAATCCAATCCGATTCCGCAAGCAGCCTCAATACACTTTTATTTATCATCCAACAATGCAAAACTTGTCTAATATAATTTGTCTAGTCTTCTCTGTCTAGTCTTGTATGTCTAGTCTTGTATGTCTAGTCTTGTCTGTATAGTCTTGTCTGTCTAGTCTTGTCTGTCTAGTCTTGTCTGTCTAGTCTTGTCTGTCTAGTCTTGTCTGTCTAGTCTTGTCTGTCTAGTCTTGTCTGTCTAGTCTTGTCTGTCTAGTCTTGTCTGTCTAGTCTTGTCTGTCTAGTCTTGTCTGTCTAGTCTTGTCTGTCTAGTCTTGTCTGTCTAGTCTTGTCTGTCTAGTCTTGTCTGTCTAGTCTTGTCTGTCTAGTCTTGTCTGTCTAGTCTTGTCTGTCTAGTCTTGTCTGTCTAGTCTTGTCTGTCTAGTCTTGTCTGTCTAGTCTTGTCTGTCTAGTCTTGTCTGTCTAGTCTTGTCTGTCTAGTCTTGTCTGTCTAGTCTTGTCTGTCTAGTCTTGTCTGTCTAGTCTTGTCTGTCTAGTCTTGTCTGTCTAGTCTTGTCTGTCTAGTCTTGTCTGTCTAGTCTTGTCTGTCTAGTCTTGTCTGTCTAGTCTTGTCTGTCTAGTCTTGTCTGTCTAGTCTTGTCTGTCTAGTCTTGTCTGTCTAGTCTTGTCTGTCTAGTCTTGTCTGTCTAGTCTTGTCTGTCTAGTCTTGTCTGTCTAGTCTTGTCTGTCTAGTCTTGTCTGTCTAGTCTTGTCTGTCTAGTCTTGTCTGTCTAGTCTTGTCTGTCTAGTCTTGTCTGTCTAGTCTTGTCTAGTCTTGTCTGTCTAGTCTTGTCTGTCTAGTCTTGTCTGTCTAGTCTTGTCTGTCTAGTCTTGTCTGTCTAGTCTTGTCTGTCTAGTCTTGTCTGTCTAGTCTTGTCTGTCTAGTCTTGTCTGTCTAGTCTTGTCTGTCTAGTCTTGTCTGTCTAGTCTTGTCTGTCTAGTCTTGTCTGTCTAGTCTTGTCTGTCTAGTCTTGTCTGTCTAGTCTTGTCTGTCTAGTCTTGTCTGTCTAGTCTTGTCTGTCTAGTCTTGTCTGTCTAGTCTTGTCTGTCTAGTCTTGTCTGTCTAGTCTTGTCTGTCTAGTCTTGTCTGTCTAGTCTTGTCTGTCTAGTCTTGTCTGTCTAGTCTTGTCTGTCTAGTCTGTCTAGTCTTGTCTGTCTAGTCTTGTCGGTCTATTTTTGTCTGTCTAGTCTTGTCTGTCTAGTCTTGTCTGTCTAGTCTTGTCTGTCTAGTCTGTCTAGTCTTGTCTGTCTAGTCTTGTCGGTCTATTTTTGTCTGTCTAGTCTTGTCTGTCTAGTCTTGTCTGTCTAGTCTTGTCTGTCTAGTCTGGTCTGTCTAGTCTTGTCTGTCTAGTCTTGTCTGTCTAGTCTTGTCTGTCTAGTCTTGTCTGTCTAGTCTTGTCTGTCTAGTCTTGTCTGTCTAGTCTTGTCTGTCTAGTCTTGTCTGTCTAGTCTTGTCTGTCTAGTCTTGTCTGTCTAGTCTTGTCTGTCTAGTCTTGTCTGTCTAGTCTTGTCTGTCTAGTCTTGTCTGTCTAGTCTTGTCTGTCTAGTCTTGTCTGTCTAGTCTTGTCTGTCTAGTCTTGTCTGTCTAGTCTTGTCTGTCTAGTCTTGTCTGTCTAGTCTTGTCTGTCTAGTCTTGTCTGTCTAGTCTTGTCTGTCTAGTCTTGTCTGTCTAGTCTTGTCTGTCTAGTCTTGTCTGTCTAGTCTTGTCTGTCTAGTCTTGTCTGTCTAGTCTTGTCTGTCTAGTCTTGTCTGTCTAGTCTTGTCTGTCTAGTCTTGTCTGTCTAGTCTTGTCTGTCTAGTCTTGTCTGTCTAGTCTTGTCTGTCTAGTCTTGTCTGTCTAGTCTTGTCTGTCTAGTCTTGTCTGTCTAGTCTTGTCTGTCTAGTCTTGTCTGTCTAGTCTTGTCTGTCTAGTCTTGTCTGTCTAGTCTTGTCTGTCTAGTCTTGTCTGTCTAGTCTTGTCTGTCTAGTCTTGTCTGTCTAGTCTTGTCTGTCTAGTCTTGCCTGTCTAGTCTTGTCTGTCTAGTCTTGTCTGTCTAGTCTTGTCTGTCTAGTCTTGTCTGTCTAGTCTTGTCTGTCTAGTCTTGTCTGTCTAGTATTGTCTGTTTAGTCTTGTCTGTCTAGTCTTGTCTGTCTAGTCTTGTCTGTCTAGTCTTGTCTGTCTAGTCTTGTCTGTCTAGTCTTGTCTGTCTAGTCTTGTCTGTCTAGTCTTGTCTGTCTAGTCTTGTCTGTCTAGTCTTGTCTGTCTAGTCTTGTCTGCCTAGTCTTGTCTGTCTAGTCTTGTCTGTCTAGTCTTGTCTGTCTAGTCTTGTCTGTCTAGTCTTGTCTGTCTAGTCTTGTCTGTCTAGTCTTGTCTGTCTAGTCTTGTCTGTCTAGTCTTGTCTGTCTAGTCTTGTCTGTCTAGTCTTGTCTGTCTAGTCTTGTATGTCTAGTCTTGTCTGTCTAGTCTTGTCTGTCTAGTCTTGTCTGTCTAGTCTTGTCTGTCTAGTCTTGTCTGTCTAGTCTTGTATGTCTAGTCTTGTCTGTCTAGTCTTGTATGTCTAGTCTTGTCGGTCTAGTCTTGTCGGTCTAGTCTTGTCGGTCTAGTCTTGTCTGTCCGGCCCATTTTACAATCTGACTTTTTCGAAAACGCAAACTTACAACGAGCTTTTGACCTCTAGTACCTCTCGCTCGGTTTCTATTTCTCGTCTAATCTAATATTGTTTCGCGCGATATTTTTTCACTGCCGGCACAGATTGACACTCCTACGTTTCAAGTCGCGAAGAAATGAGATTTATGCTCAATTATAATTTGGTTTGAAATAAGTGATTTCTACTTAATCTAGAAATTTATTGTTGAATAATTGATGGAGTTTCATTCAGAATGAACGGTGGAATCGCTCGGATGATTTCATAATATTTTGTACAAAGTCGTTAGAAATTTCACGCAAATTCTGGCAGTTATACTAGATTTATAACCGAAAATTAATTGCATTTATGCCCAATTATTTCGTTTACAATAAGTGATTTGTGCAAAATCGTTGTTGAATAAGTTCTTATAGAATAAGAAATTCAATGGTGGAATCGCTCGGATGACTTCTAATTTTTTTCATCAATTTCGGTAAAAATTTTACACAAAACTCAAAATAGTCTTGTCTGTCTAGTCTTGTCTATCAAGTCTTGTCTGCCTAGTCTAGTTATCCTAGTTTTATACATTTGTTTATATTTAGTTGGTGAAATGTAATAAATATTAATTGGTTTGTTTCCTCTGGAAAATTGTAGGATTTTTGGGCGTTCCTTTTTGGTGTCGGGATTAAAATTCATGGGGCCATAAATATAAATAAATGGATTAAATGAGACAGCAAGTCGAGGTAATTAAAATCGCAATTAATATTAATACGGCGACGTAACAGCGAATTCGCGTCCTTCCCAGGTACAAACGAAATGGGAGCTCGCCAATTTTTACACAAACTACAGAATATAAATTCACCAACCATAAATTCATTAATCTAACTAGAAATTAATTAAAACATTGATTAACTAGTTGAAGATTTGAATTAGATAAATTAGTCAGCAACTAAAGTTCGTTACTAATTTCAATATTCTAGTATTACGCTACTTGTCTGTCTTGTCTTGTCTGTCTAGTCTTGTCTGTCCAGTCTTGTCTGTCTAGTCTTGTCTGTCTAATCTTGTCTGTCTAGTCTTGTCTGTCTAGCATTGTCTGTCTAGTCCTGTCTGTCTAGTCTTGTCTATCTAGTCTTGTCATTCTTGTCTTGTCCGTCTAGTCTTGTCTGTCTAATATTGTCTGTCTAGTCTGTCTCTCTAGTCTTGTCTGTCTAATATTGTCGGTCTAGTCTGTCTCTCTAGTCTTGTCTGTCTAGTCTAGTTTGTCCAGTCTTGACTGTTTAGTCTTGTCTGTCTAGTCTTGTCTGTCTATGCTACTTATGTTACGCACGTATAGGCTACTGGTAATAGATTACATACTATAGTCCTATCTTGTTTTACTTGGTCTTAAATTTGATTTTAAATTAGTAATCTTCAATTAAAATTTGAATTTCATTTCTAAATATTAGATATAATTTTATATTGTTATTTGTAAATTAACATGGAATTGAATTAAAGAAAAACTCTTATGGCATACATTCTGCCATAAAAAGCTGAAACAGAAAGAGAAATGGAATTTAAAAAATTCGATTTGAATAGGACATGCATTATTGATCTGGCGAGGTATTGTAAGCAAAGTTCTTTGTTTCGCCTCGGACCTGGGAGCTGCATAGCAATAGCATCCAGAAAACCAGCTCTAATAAATTGCAGAAGAGAAAAAGAAGATTTTTTCTCGCATTTATTATATTCGAGAGACTCTCATTCTCCATCTCTACATACTCGAACACGTTGACGTATAGTTACATAAAAACGTTTTAGAATTATTGTTACATAAAACATTTTAGAATTATCGTTACATTTATATCACATATCATAATTAATTTCTTTAAAGCAATTAGTTAAACAGGAATATATCATTATAATAAATTAGTTATTATTATTAAGGTTTGTTAATTTGTAATCGTTTTAGCGCAACGCAGCGCGATCGCGATGTTCGTGTTAGCACTTTGATCAACGTTACTGGAAGATAAATGAACGAAGCGCTATCGCGCTTCATGCTAGAATCCAACAGGGATTTTTGAAAACCCCTTTGATCGGCGTTACTGGAAGATAAGTGAACGAAGCGCTATCGCGCTTCATGCTAGAATCCAACAACGATTTTTTAAAACCCCTTTGATAGGCGTTATTGTAAGATAAATGAACGAAGTGCTATCTCGCTTCCTGTTAGAATCCAACGCGGATTTTTGAGAACCCCTGGCATTAAAACTTTCAAGTTTAAAATGAATCTCAAATTAAAGAAGGAAAGTGAACAAAAATGTTGGTTTACTAAATTTTGCGATAAAAATTTAATTTGAAGACTGTAATTTTTTTTTCTTTGTTTCAAGAAGTTATTGAAAGTAATTTCAGAGCTCATGAATATCGTAAAAGGGTTTAAAGTTGTCTCCGTCTTGTGAGTTGGCGCGAGAAAGACGGAGATGGAATAATAACGCAACGCAGGAGGAATTATATAAAATTTTCCCTATCGCTTCAGAATCCAATTATCTTCTGATTTATGGCTAATGGATGACTAGTTTCAATGCATTACAAGTCGGGAGGGGTGGATTTTGTACACTGCGAGGATTAAATATTGAATTTGATGGCTTTTATAAGTAAATTCCCGGCCGTTAGAGAAATTTACGGCCGTTTTATACAGCACTTTTCTTATATAAAATGCCTTCATAAAATATTACACGGCCATCAAAATTTCAAATGTATATACATAGTTTTAGATATATCTTTCTTCGACGTCGTAAATTTATACAAACCAACAACTTTATTTACTACCCTTCACGTCTAATTACAAAACGTCCGTATTCAAACCACCTTAGTTTCATCAATTTACATAATTACTAAACTAAATCTTAATTTTAATTTAATCTCAAAAGTCATCTTAATCTTTCGTCATCCACTTCTATCATATTTCTTCATTTCTGTTTGTCTAGTGACAAGACTAGACATATAAGACTAGGCAGAAAAGACTAGACACAGCAGACTAGACAGACAAGATTAGACTGACAACCCTAGACAGACTAGACTAGACAGACAAGACTAGACAGACAAGACTAGACAGACAAGACTAGACAGACAAGACTAGACAGACAAGACTAGACAGACAAGACTAGACAGACAAGACTAGACAGACAAGACTAGACAGACAAGACTAGACAGAAAAGACTAGACAGACAAGACTAGACAGACAAGACTAGACAGGCAAGACTAGACAGACAAGACTAGACAGACAAGACTAGACAGACAAGACTAGACAGACAAGACTAGACAGACAAGACTAGACAAACAAGACTAGACAGACAAGACTAGACAGACAAGACTAGACAGACAAGACTAGACAGACAAGACTAGACAGACAAGGCTAGACAGACAAGACTAGACAGACAAGACTAGACAGACAAGACTAGACAGACAAGACTAGACAGACAAGACTAGACAGACAAGACTAGACAGACAAGACTAGACAGACAAGACTAGACAGACAAGACTAGACAGACAAGACTAGACAGACAAGACTAGACAGACAATACTAGACAGACAAGACTAGACAGACAAGACTAGACAGACAAGACTAGGCAGACAGGACTAGACAGACAAGACTAGACAGACAAGACTAGACAGACAAGACTAGACAGACAAGACTAGACAGACAAGACTAGACAGACAGGACTAGACAGACAAGACTAGACAGACAAGACTAGACAGACAAGACTAGACAGACAAGACTAGACAGACAAGACTAGACAGACAAGACTAGACAGACAAGACTAGACGGACAAGACTAGACAGACAAGACTAGACAGACAAGACTAGACAGACAAGACTAGACAGACAAGACTAGACAGACAAGACTAGACAGACAAGACTAGACAGACAAGACTAGACAAACAAGACTAGACAGACAAGACTAGACAGACAAGACTAGACAGACAAGACTAGACAGACAAGACTAGACAGACAAGACTAGACAGACAAGACTAGACAGACAAGACTAGACAGACAAGACTAGACAGACAAGACTAGACAGACAAGACTAGACAGACAAGACTAGACAGACAAGACTAGACAGACAAGACTAGACAGACAAGACTAGAGAGACAAGACTAGACAGACAAGACTAGACAGACAAGACTAGACAGACAAGACTAGACAGACAAGACTAGACAGACAAGACTAGACAGACAAGACTAGACAGACAAGACTAGACAGACAAGACTAGACAGACAAGACTAGACAGACAAGACTAGACAGACAAGACTAGACAGACAAGACTAGACAGACAAGACTAGACAGACAAGACTAGACAGACAAGACTAGACAGACAAGACTAGACAGACAAGACTAGACAGACAAGACTAGACAGACAAGACTAGACAGACAAGACTAGACAGACAAGACTAGACAGACAAGACTAGACAGACAAGACTAGACAGACAAGACTAGACAGACAAGACTAGACAGACAAGACTAGACAGACAAGACTAGACAGACAAGACTAGACAGACAAGACTAGACAGACAAGACTAGACAGACAAGACTAGACAGACAAGACTAGACAGACAAGACTAGACAGACAAGACTAGACAGACAAGACTAGACAGACAAGACTAGACAGACAAGACTAGACAGACAAGACTAGACAGACAAGACTAGACAGACAAGACTAGACAGACAAGACTAGACAGACAAGACTAGACAGACAAGACTAGACAGACAAGACTAGACAGACAAGACTAGACAGACAAGACTAGACAGACAAGACTAGACAGACAAGACTAGGCAGACAAGACTATACAGACAAGACTAGACAGACAAGACTAGACAGACAAGACTAGACAGACAAGACTAGACAGACAAGACTAGACAGACAAGACTAGACAGACAAGACTAGACAGACAAGACTAGACAGACAAGACTAGACAGACAAGACTAGACAGACAAGACTAGACAGACAAGACTAGACAGACAAGACTAGGCAGACAAGACTATACAGACAAGACTAGACATACAAAACTGGACGGAGAAGATTAAACAGACAGGACTAGACAAAGATGTTTTAAGAGACAAAGAAAGAGAGTTCGTTTCATAATATTATGCAATAATAATATTTTATCAAAGGGGAAACAATGGGCCGAGATGGAGATAAGGTCGATATGTTATTAAGGTTTATTATGTAGAGTTGAAATTAAGTGAGCTTTAGGTCTCGGTTTTATGTAACCAGCGTTTCAGATCTTTATCCCTTTGGAAATAATGTGAATTCTTGAGGTTTGTTGCCTTCGCTGGCCTCTCTACAAAGAAGAATTCATGAAACACTAAGTTTACTTTTTGTTTGTTTAGTCTAATCTACCTGCTCTTCCCTGCCTAGTTCAACCGGTCTAGACAGGCAGACAGACAGACAGACAGACAGACAGACAACAGACAGACAGACAAAACTAGACTAAGTTTAGTTTTGTCTGTTTAGTCTAATCTACCTGCTTTTCCCTGCCTAATCCAGCCGGCCTAGACAGACAGACGACAGACAGACAGACAGACAACAGACAGAGAGACAATACTAGACGGACAAGACTAAAACCAGACCAGGAATTAGAGAAGAACTAGACCAAGACTTAGAATAAAATCAGATAAAGAGTTAGAGTAGAACTGGACCACGAGTACGAGTAGAAATAGAGTTAGAGTAGAACTAGAGTTAGACTAGAACGAGTTTTAGAGTAGGTCTAAATTCTTGTTCTATTACAACTTCTACTTAGTCACTTAGATAGACAAGTATAGACAGACAAGACTAGGCAGACAAGACTAGACAGACAAGACAGACAGGCAGACAAAACTACACCGACAAGACCAGACAGACAGGACTAGACAGACAAGACTAGACAGATAAGACTAGACAGACCAGACTAGACAGACAAGACTAGACACACACGACTAGGCAGACTAGACTAGGCAGACAAGACTGCACAGACAAGACTAGACAGACAAAATTGGATAGAGGTAACTAGCCAGAAAGAACTAGACAGACTAGACTACATTGACTAGATTACACAAACTAACTAGACTAGCCAGGTTACATTAGATCCTGGTCAGACAAGACTAGAAAGATCTTGAACTAGTTCTACTTTAACTGTTTGTCTGATTTTATTCTTGGTCTTGGTTCTTGGTCTAGTTCTTCGTCTCTAACTCCTGGTGTGGTTTTAGTCTTGTCCGTCTAGTTTTGTTTGTCTGTCTGTCTGTTGTCTGTCTGTCTGTCTGTTATCTGTCAGTCTGTATGTCTGTTGTTTGTCTGTCTGTTGTCTGTCTGTCTGTTGTCTGTTTTTCTGTTGTCCGTCTGTCTGGCTGTCTGTCTTTTGTCTGTCTGTCTGTTGTCTGTCTGTCGGTTGTCTGTCTGTCTGTTGTCTGTCTGTCTGTCTTACTCCAATAATCTAAAGATGAGTAAAGATGAGTAATGAAAAATGAGTTTAAAGTTTTAATTAAAACAAAATTGTTACATTTAAGCAACAAAGAAAAACTTTAAGAAACACAAGAAACCTCATTGAATGCATTTCATGCGACACGCAGCAAACCATTTTCATGAATTTCCGATATTGCTGTTCGTTATTTGTTTTCGCAAACACAATCTCGTTGTGGTGTGTGCATACAGGCGCGACTTTTTTTTCTCTTTCCATTCTCTTCCAGTTCCGGAAGGTCCACGACCCCGACATTGTGGATTACAACCACCTTTGACCTCGCGTCCCTCTACCTGTTCTTCCACTCGATATTACCCCCGTAATGATTGAAATTGCTGCGGCTAATGATTTATCATCCTCGTAAAATAAACTAACCATAATCAATATTACAGGAATTATAATTAATTTTATTAAAATAAATAGATGAGATTGTATAGACAAGACTAGAATAGAGAAACAAGGAATTGTTGGTATTAATGAATTTTATTAAAATAAACAGATGAGATTATATGAAGGGTACAGGAAAAGAACAGGGAATATCACATTTTTTTCGTTTTTTTTTGTTTTGTACTGGTAACAAATCTATGTCTATGGTAATTGCATATCAAATGTCTAGTTTTTACAAATACTCAACAAATGTCGCTATAAATACGTTTTTATATATGCCCAAAGCGAAAAGAACAGGGAATATCCATGACATTCTGGTAAAGAAGGAAAATCTGTCTGTCAATTTTTGAACTATACAAAAATTGACAATTGTGAACTGGTGATTTTGAAGTTAAGTGTTCTTTGAGTTTGCTCCCTTTATTTACATTGTTTGTTTGCGTTGCAATTTTAATTTAAAATTTGTAAACAATATTTCAGTTTTTATTTTCAGACTCAGTTTTTTGGCAATTTTGAAATTTTCTGACAATGTTTTTGCCATTTCATTGGTATGAACTGCTTAAAAGTTCAAGGACAAAACCGTCACCTTTCTACGTTATTGAAATTGCTCCAGGAGAAGTCGTAGGAGAATAGTCGAAATTTCGCACAGGAAAATTCATGAAGAAATGTAAGATCTCAATTCAAAAGCAAACGGAAGTAATGGTTTCCAAAGAACAATGACCATGTTCTTACTGCATAGAGAAAATTACTTGGGAGATTGGGAGAAAACAAAAATTCCAAGTAATTGTTGTAATCCTGTCACTAACATTGAACTTTCAGATTTTGAATATAAAAAGTTGAAATTTTTGACCCAAAAGTGAAGTCAAATACAGAGATTTGATGAGTTTGATTGACATTACTTGTTTTTGTTTGTGACGCCAAGGACATTCCTTGTTTTGTACTTTTTGTAAGGTGGTTGTCAATATCTGAAAACTCTTATTTTAACATAAATATGCTTAATAATAAGTCATTGTTATTTCTACGTAAAAGTTACTGCATACTTTGATCTCAATAAAAAGATTATAACTTCTAAACTTTAAATTGCTTTTTTCTCAGAATCTATTCATAAGGACTTTCTCTGTTCTTTGCCTGTACCCTTCATATATACAAGACTAGAATAGACGAACAAGGAATTGTTGGTAATAAATTTATGAATTTGAAATTCCAATTAAAATTTATGACTATTTTAGTTAATTATACTATCACACTATTAAGTTTTTTTTCTTTTTAATTAGTTTTAATTAAAAGTCAAGGACAGGGTTTAGAAGGAATTGGTTCAGTATGTTTTAATTTAAAAAATATCCTCGCTTGTTTGAACTGTTTAGACTAATTGCTAATTTGTTTTGGAAAGTTTTTGTCTTTGGAAAGCATTTGTGTAGAAGTAAGCAGGGCCCTAACTAACTTTCTTGGGGCGGTTGGCAAGACCTTATCAATGGACCACTCCTACACTAAATTTTATGAATCGCATAAAACTACTAATTTGCCTAAAATAATGAATTATCGGGCAGGTTCCCAAAAAACTGGAGAAAGGCGGACGTTTTTTTTTCTAATTTATTATGCATTTTGTGGATGCCCCCATGTCCCATTCCGTCTGGGCGCAGGGCATGTGCTCCTGTTTGCCCCTGCATGTAGATTATAGACTTCGGTGGTGACTTGTACTGCGTAAAAACCTTTATAGGTCTACTGTACCCCAGCATCTTCTTCTAACGCTAGAGCCGGCGCTATAAATGGGTGAGTATATCAACGGTTAGAAGAAGAGGGTAGGGTACCTGGGTGGGGCCCTGATTCCTTTAGGAATTTCAGGATTTGGGTGGGATTCAAGAAATGCAAATCCTTCTCGTTCGAGTGGTGGGTCCCAAGATACATCTGTCTCTTACGATTAACTTAAATTGGTTTCTTTTCTTGTCGGTTGGTGTTGTGATCAAACTAATTTGTTAGAAAATTTGATAAAAAATCGATACAAATTCAGCTGTGATCTACGAAAATATTACTTTCTTTATTTATTTGCACGCGAAATTAATCGAAAAAAAGGAATCTCTGTGTTCCTTAGGACCAACTTTTAAAAACAGATTTATACGAATTAAGATAAACTTTTAAGGGCCTATACCACTGTGACCGCTGAAAATTTGGTTGATTTTTTGGAAGAAAAGTACTCAATTGAATGTATCTGGAAATTGAGAACGTATTTGGCTATATTTGACATTCATTACATAATTTTTTTCATAGAAAAATATTAACATCCAAGCGACTTATGTTTGGCGCTGTCTTCGGAAGCGCCAAAAAAAAAGTTCCTCCACTGGCCCCCTCCTTGAAGCCGATTGAGTAGCTGAACCCGAAAAAAAATATTGTGGTTAAACTAGAAGGTATTTTATGTACCATGTACTAGGATTACCGAAAAATATCAAAATCCGACAAAATGGCGTAGATATGAAAAAAAAGTCAGTTTTTTTGCCTAAAAAATGGTCGTTTTTTTAATGCCAAATCGTCAATTTTCATCCAATCAAAAATATCCTAGTTGACGGTACAGTGAATATATTCAAGAGTACTCGGACCAAATTTCAAGTCAATCGGACAATTTCTCTTTGAGTTACAACAGTGGCAAATTTGAAAAATGCCATTTCGAGAAAAACGCGTTTAAAGTTAAGGCCAATAATTTTATTAACCTTCGGCCTATATTTTCTCGACCTCATATACTTCCGAATACGACAAAAAAATTGAAAAAATCTCATATATATTAAAGATGTCTCAAACATAGCTTTTACCTAATAATAATATTGAAAAGTTATAAACAAATGGGTTTTAAAAAAAAAAAAAAATTTAACAAATTTTTGGAAAACCTATTCTTTTTTTTATTTTTTTTTGTTTCAAATAAATGAATTGATTTTTCAGAATCCG